>JBAKBP010010413.1:0-78122 GCA_037953745.1 Lithodes maja | reverse complement strand
GGAGGAGTTTAGTAACAAAGGTCGGGTAACTGACAAACAGACAAACATTGAGCTTTATTTATTAAGATTTGTGTCTGTATGTGCAGATATAACCATTATCTATTCATGTTTACCTTTCTTTGCCTTCGTGCTATTGTTCATAAGGTCGCAGAGTATTGGAAGCAAAAGAATAACATAAAATATAGCCTATGACGGAACATGAGGATATCACATTATCGTATGAATTAATTCAGCTTTTCTTTTATATTCCATATATATTAATTATATTAGATAGGTTTGGGTCATTCTAATGGTGTGATAGGTGATATCCAAACCTTAAGAGCTATAAAATACCACATGGAACACATAAAATCCTAAGATATAATACTGTAAACACAAGCAAGGTAAGAATTACCGTCACTGCTGTCTACTTTAAATGTGTGGGAAGTCAAGCACGGCCTGTGATTCGCTAAAACGCACGGGCCCGAGCCAGTCAGCCTTCCCTCTCGCTTACTTCCTGTGTTTATCAATTCTGTATCACCTTGTTTTTACTTTACGATATGTACGATATTATAGAGTTTTCATTGTTTATGCCATTTTCGAACAATGTGTTTTTAGTTTACCCGCTAGACTTGGAAAAACGCCTCTCCAAACCCCCTTCAAACTAATAAAATGTCCCCCAGACCCCCTTCAAGCTAAATGTGTAAATTTTTCAGTAGAAAAATTTCCCGGCCAAAGGCCGGTTTCTCCCAAATTAAGGGCTCGCTTTCGCTCGCCCAGGAAAAATCGACACCATATTGGGTTGAAGCATCATATAATCGCCAAAGTAATGCGATGAAACTTCTTAAAATCTCCAAGCTAATGGAGTAAAACTGGGAGGCCCCAAATTGGCCCGCCCTGCATCTAATAGGGTTAAGCCGCTGTTACACGAGCAATTTTTCAGTCAATTTTCCATGAGCAAGTTTTTTCTCGTTATATTTACTTTTTTGCACTGGTATCGGTAACTAGATTGATGGTAGAGTATGTTAGGCGGCTGAATTCTGATAAAGTGTAATATTTGAAGCTGCCACACCATAATTACCCGTAAAAATTGCTCGAAAAACTGCTCGTGTGACTCCGGCTTAACCCTCCAGCCCCGGGGGCTATAGCTTATGACTGTACTCCTGTACCGGGGGTTTTGAGGATTTTTTACCTATGTTAACTACTCTGTAAAAGAATGAATATTGCATGTAATGTTGTGAATAAAAAAAAATAATGTTCCACAAACCTTCCTCTGTCGAATGGCGTTTAGTAGAGGTCTCTAGCCCCTCTGGTTGCATAATGGTGAGCGCGGGAAGACGAGTGTTTTTTTATGCGGGAATTTCCTCACGCGTCCGAAAGCGTCGGCCCGCCCTGGCTACGACGCACCTAGCCGCTCGCCGCGCCAAAGTATTTATCTCCCTTAGACGATTTTAGTGTTTGATATTGAGAATGTGATGTTTGTTTTGATATTTTCTAGTTATTTTGATATCTTATTTTAATTAATGCTAATAACTACAGTATTTGTTCTATGCATGTTTTTTTATTTTGCTTAATAATGTTTTTTTTTTAAAGGATGCTAGTTTCATAATAATATGGCATATATTGCATTAACCCTAATTCTGTAATGGCGACGTCTTTTATATTTTATTCTAGTTATATTTACACGTGTTTGTATAGCTTAAGAAGGATCTGCGGTAGTAAATAGGCTTAAGTGAGAAAGTTTGAAGCCTATTAATTACTGGAGACCATTTTAAGCTTGGTAAAATCGTCTAATAGTAGCTAGAATAAAGTTAAAAGAACTGCATTAACAAGAATTTACATTACACTATTTTACAGAGCTAGGTGATGGGCTGGTCTTATCAGAATGAGAGTTGAGCGTTCTCTGCCATACCCATAGCTTACTCTGACTGTTCCTTTTACTTATATATTTTCTAGATCTCAAGTGACGGCGTCTTTTCCGTGGATTGACCTCCCTACTGCCAACCCTGGCAGATTGGGAGCCAAAGCGTCACACTTTTCTTTTGCCCCTCAACTTTCCCTTTATAATTGCTGAGAGGCACAGGGCCTTGGGTGGGGATTTTATTTCCCGGGCGTTTCCGCACCCTCCTCAGCTCCCCGCCTTTGAGTGGCTTCGGTCACCTGGGCATTATTAGTGGTAAGCTGGGAGGGTTCTGCGGGGGCGCTCGGTTATGGCCTTGGCCTTGCTTGGGACCTTGGGGCTGCTCGGCCAGACAGCCTGAGGAACAGCAACAACAACAGAGCTAGGATTTACATCTGACAACCATACGCTCTATAAATCAATGGAATCAAACGGGCATATAAAAACATTGGGTATAATATATATATTTTTGTTCTATGAAAGTGAAGAAGACAACAGGCAGAACTGCCAGTGGTGAGTGCCTCCCCCGAGTTGATTGAGTGACAGGGCCAAAATCAAGGGACGTTCGAGCCAAAATGCCTGGACACACGGAGTTTGAAGCAATTTTAGGGGAAGGGGGAAAGACTGATTCTGGGAGAGAGTTCCAGAGCTCAGCTGTTGAAAAGAAGAAAGAAGATGGTATTTACCTCTCTATCCTGTGATAGAAGTGGTTAATTAACCCCTTCAGATTCATATGACGCAGAGGTTGCCAGATTAGCAATAAGAAATAGAGTTCTCTCACTCTTATAATTACCTCTCCAAAATTAGTTTTCTGTCCACAGCTAACTCAAAGACAACTGCAGAGGTTGAAGTAACTAAACTAAAGGTTTCTAAATACCCCTGATGGTAACAAAGGCTTTAAAGTATCCCCAATAGGCTCAACACAGCTAACTCAAAGACAACTGCAGAGGTTGAAGTAACTAAACTAAAGGTTTCTAAATACCCCTGATGGTAACAAAGGCTTTAAAGTATCCCCAATAGGCTCAACACAGCTAACTCAAAGACAACTGCAGAGGTTGAAGTAACTAAACTAAAGGTTTCTAAATACCCCTGATGGTAACAAAGGCTTTAAAGTATCCCCAATAGGCTCAACACAGCTAACTCAAAGACAACTGCAGAGGTTGAAGTAACTAAACTAAAGGTTTCTAAATACCCCTGATGGTAACAAAGGCTTTAAAGTATCCCCAATAGGCTCAACACAGCTAACTCAAAGACAACTGCAGAGGTTGAAGTAACTAAGCTAAAGGTTTCTAAATACCCCTGATGGTAACAAAGGCTTTAAAGTATCCCCAATAGGCTCAACACAGCTAACTCAAAGACAACTGCAGAGGTTGAAGTAACTAAACTAAAGGTTTCTAAATACCCCTGATGGTAACAAAGGCTTTAAAGTATCCCCAATAGGCTCAACACAGCTAACTCAAAGACAACTGCAGAGGTTGAAGTAACTAAACTAAAGGTTTCTAAATACCCCTGATGGTAACAAAGGCTTTAAAGTATCCCCAATAGGCTCAACACAGCTAACTCAAAGACAACTGCAGAGGTTGAAGTAACTAAACTAAAGGTTTCTAAATACCCCTGATGGTAACAAAGGCTTTAAAGTATCCCCAATAGGCTCAACACAGCTAACTCAAAGACAACTGCAGAGGTTGAAGTAACTAAACTAAAGGTTTCTAAATACCCCTGATGGTAACAAAGGCTTTAAAGTATCCCCAATAGGCTCAACACAGCTAACTCAAAGACAACTGCAGAGGTTGAAGTAACTAAGCTAAAGGTTTCTAAATACCCCTGATGGTAACAAAGGCTTTAAAGTATCCCCAATAGGCTCAACACAGCTAACTCAAAGACAACTGCAGAGGTTGAAGTAACTAAACTAAAGGTTTCTAAATACCCCTGATGGTAACAAAGGCTTTAAAGTATCCCCAATAGGCTCAACACAGCTAACTCAAAGACAACTGCAGAGGTTGAAGTAACTAAACTAAAGGTTTCTAAATACCCCTGATGATAACAAAGGCTTTAAAGTATCCCCAATAGGATCAACACAGCTAACTCAAAGACAACTGCAGAGGTTGAAGTAACTAAACTAAAGGTTTGTAAATACCCCTGATGGTAACAAAGGCTTTAAAGTATCCCTAATAGGCTCAACACAGCTAACTCAAAGACAACTGCAGAGGTTGAAGTAACTAAACTAAAGGTTTCTAAATACCCCTGATGGTAACAAAGGCTTTAAAGTATCCCCAATAGGCTCAACACAGCTAACTCAAAGACAACTGCAGAGGTTGAAGTAACTAAACTAAAGGTTTCTAAATACCCCTGATGGTAACAAAGGCTTTAAAGTATCCCCAATAGGCTCAACACAGCTAACTCAAAGACAACTGCAGAGGTTGAAGTAACTAAACGAAAGGTTTCTAAATACCCCTGATGGTAACAAAGGCTGTAAAGTATCCCCAATAGGCTCAACACAGCTAACTCAAAGACAACTGCAGAGGTTGAAGTAACTAAACTAAAGGTTTCTAAATACCCCTGATGGTAACAAAGGCTTTAAAGTATCCCCAATAGGCTCAACACAGCTAACTCAAAGACAACTGCAGAGGTTGAAGTAACTAAACTAAAGGTCTCTAAATACCCCTGATTGTAACAAAGGCTTTAAAGTATCCCCAATAGGCTCAAACTCGCGTCATATGTCGGAGAGGGTTAATAGACCTTTAACCCCTTCTGTATCCCCCCCCCGTCCTTTTAACTTCATCCTGGCTACTATTAGACGATTTTATTTGCTAAAAAGGGCCTCTAGCAAGTACCAGGCTTCGAACTATCTCACTGAACCCTTTTTAAGGGGAGGTATTTAGTTTGTTGCTTAGACCTCCATCAAGCTTAAAATTACACCCCCTTGAGTCCCTTTCAAGATATATTTGTACATTTTTCGGTAAAAAAAATTCCCGGCCGAAGGCCGGTTCCACTTAAATTACAGGCTCGCTATCGCTCGCCAGGATAAAATTGACACCTGAATGGCACGAAAGGTCTTTATATGGGGTGAAAGTTCTTAAAATCGCTAAACTAATGGGGCAAACGTTTTATAATATCAAAAGCAATGGGGCTAAACATGATGGAGAAAGGGGTCAAGAAAAAAATCCCTCAAGTGGAGATCTCCCCTTTTTAAAGCAAGTGGTGACGACACTCTTACTATTGACCAAATCAAAGATGCTGGTGATGTAGCAGTAGCATTTAGGGGAGATTTCCACTTGAGGGATTTTTTTCTGGACTCCTTTCTCCCTCATGTTTAACCCCATTGCTTTTCTAATTTTAAGACGTTCGCCCCATTATTTTGACGATTTTAAGAACTTTCGACCCATTTATGTCAATTTTAAGAACTTTCGTGCCATTTAGGTGTCGATTTTATCCTGGCGAGCGATAGCGAGCCTGTAATTTAAGAGGAACCGATTTTTCTACCGAAAAATGTAAAAATTTATCTTGAAAGGGACTCAAGGGGGTGTAATTTTAAGCTTGATGGAGGTCTAGGGAACAAACTAAATACCTCCCCTTAAGGGGGGTCACCGGCTTTGTTTCTCTTTCTCTCCTTTTCTCTCTTTCCCTGGCTTGTATCCATTCGTCCCCATTCAGCCAACTGTTTTAAGACGTTTATTCCCATCCAGGTGTCAATTATCGCGAGCCAGCATTGTATGGAGAAGTCCGGCTTCGCCAGAGACATTTTTCTATCGAACAATGTACAAATTTAGCTTGCTGTCAAAACAAAAATATATATGTGCTGGCTCGCTACCACTCGTCAGGAAAATGTTGACACCTGGATGATGATAAACGTCTTAAAACAGTAGGCTGAATGGGGCCGAATGGATACAAGCCAAAGAGAGAGGGAGAGAAAGAGAAAAAAGCGAGGTGGGCCCCTTAAGGGGAGATTTCCACTTGAGGGATTTTTTTCTGAACCCCTTTCTCCCTCATGTATAGCCCCATTGCTTTTGATATTTTAAGACGTTCGCCCCATTAGTTTGGCGATTATAAGAACCTTCACCCCATTTCTGTCAATTTGAAGACCTTTCGTGCCATTTGGGTGTCTATTTTTTCCTGGCGAGCGATAGCGAGCCTGTAATTTAAGAGTAAGCGGCCTTCGGCCGGGACATTTTTCTACCGAAAAATGTACAAATTTATCTTGAAAGGGGGTCTAGGGGGTGTAATTTTAAGTTTGATGGTGGTCTAGGGAACACACTAAAAGTCTCCCCTTAACAAACTAACCAAACTACAGTATACACAAAATTTTTGTAATGTCGAAAGGTTCATAAAGCCTGGAAAAATGCCTCCATTATTCTCATTCACAAACAAGGAGATGCTAAAGACCTGATAAACTATCGATCAATTAGCTTGCTTGCTGTTTAGTATATGAGACGTATAGTAACATAGTGGCCTAAACGACACCATGCTATCCATCAATTAGCTCGCTTGCTGTTTAGTATATGAGGCGTATAGTAACATAGTGGCCTAAACGACACCATGCTATCGATCAATTAGCTCGCTTTCTGTTTAGTATATGAGGCGTATAGTAACATAGTGGCCTAAACGACACCATGCTATCGATCAATTAGCTCGCTTTCTGTTTAGTATATGAGGCGTATAGTAACATAGTGGCCTAAACGACACCATGTTATCGATCAATTAGCTTGCTTGCTGTTTAGTATATGAGGCATATAGTACATAGTGGCCTAAACGACACCATGTTATCGATCAATTAGCTTGCTTGCTGTTTAGTATATGAGGCGTATAGTAACATAGTGGCCTAAATGACACCATGCTATCGATCAATTAGCTTGCCTGCTGTTTAGTATATGAGACGTATAGTAACATAGTGGCCTAAATGACACCATGCTATCCATCAATTAGCTCGCTTGCTGTTTAGTATATGAGGCGTATAGTAACATAGTGGCCTAAACGACACCATGCTATCGATCAATTAGCTCGCTTTCTGTTTAGTATATGAGGCGTATAGTAACATAGTGGCCTAAACGACACCATGCTATCGATCAATTAGCTCGCTTTCTGTTTAGTATATGAGGCGTATAGTAACATAGTGGCCTAAACGACACCATGTTATCGATCAATTAGCTTGCTTGCTGTTTAGTATATGAGGCGTATAGTAACATAGTGGCCTAAATGACACCATGCTATCGATCAATTAGCTTGCTTGCTGTTTAGTATATGAGACGTATAGTAACATAGTGGCCTAAATGACACCATGCTATCGATCAATTAGCTTGCTTGCTGTTTAGTATATGAGACGTATAGTAACATAGTGGCCTAAATGACACCATGCTATCGATCAGTAAGGGAGGGGGGCACGGGGCGAGAGGAGGGGGCCAGCATGCCTGTAGCACTTGCCTGAAGGTCTTGTGTTTGGTTGTTGATGCTGGGGTTGAGTGTTTGGATGTATAGAGCTTCTAAAATAGCTAGTCTTCTGGGGTCTGATTCTTTGTCGAGTATCGTGGTTTGTTTGTCTAGGTCGGCGCGAGTTAGGGCAAGATGGTGGGGGGCTTGATAGTGATATTTTATAGCGCCAGATTGAAGGTGGAGGGTTAGTCGACGGGAAAGGCGAGTCTGTGTCATTCCAACATAGGATAGGGGTCCACAGTCCCCAGAGGTGCAAAAATGCTGGTATATCACATGATCGTCTTTCGGTTGGTTGGTGGAAATGGGGAGGTTACGGAGGACAATTTTTTTTTTTTTTTTTTTTCTATGTGATTGAGGGAGGCAAAAGGCATAACTGCCTATAGCGAGTGCCTCTCCCATAGTTGAAAAAGTGACAGGGCCAAAATCAAGGGACGTTCGAGCCAAAATGCCTGGACACACGGAGTTTGAAGCAATTTAAGTCATAGGAAGAGGGAAAGACTGATTCTGGGAGAGAGTTCCAGAGCTCAGATGTTGAGTAGAAGAAAGTTTGAGAGTAACATTTCACTCTTGGGTTGGAGAGTTGCACAGAGTAGGGGTGGGATTGAGTTGCAAGACGGGTACCACGTGCCCTACGTAAAGGAGGTGGTATGCACTGGGATAGCTCTGAGGAACACTGATTATTATAGTAGCGACAGAATAGCGAGAGAGATGCAACATTGCGGCGGAGAGAGAGAGATTGCAGAGAGTTGGTGAGTGGACGGGAGTTAATGATACGAAAGGCCTTCCTTTCAACTTTGTCTAGGAGAGCGGTGTGAGAGGAACCTCCCCACACATGTGAACAATACTCAATACAAGGGCGCACTATGCCCCTGTACAGAGCAAGAAGCTGTGCAGGGGAAAAGAACCCCCTAAGGCGGTTGAGCACACCCAGCTTCTGGGAGGCTGCCTTAGCAAGACTGGTAATATGGTCCTTCCAAATGAGAGCAGAAGAAAAAGAGACACCAAGAATATTGAGAGAAGATGAAGGGTTGATTTTTGTATTGTTGAAGAATAAGGGATAGTCCGCTGGGAGATCCTGACGGGTAGATAGATGGAGAAATTGGGTTTTGGAAGCATTAAAGTTAACAAGGTTTTCTCTGCCCCAATTGGAAATAGTATTTAGATCAGAATTTAAGAGTTCTATGGCTTCATTACGTTTGTCGTTGAGGGATTGCTGGCTGGGGCGTTCTGAAAAACTAATGGAGGAGTGTAAGGTTGAGTCGTCTGCGTATGAATGGATGGGAATTAAGGTACAGTTAAGGAGATCATTTATAAAAATTAGAAAGAGAATAGGAGATAGGACAGAACCCTGAGGAACACCGGAGTTTATAGGGTGAGGAAGTGAACAATGGCCGTCCACAACCGCAGCTATGGAACGGCCGGAAAGGAAATTAGAGACAAAGGCACAGATGGAGGGATAGAAACCGAAGGAGGGTAGTTTAGAAATTAAAGATTTATGCCAGACTCTATCGAAGGCTTTCGATATGTCTAGTGCAATAGAAAAAGTCTCACCGAAGTCCCGAAAGGAGGATGACCAAGAGTTAGTAAGATATGAAAGAAGATCACCAGTAGAGCGACCCTTAAGGAAGCCATACTGGCGATCTGAGAGCAGATTATGAGAAGAGAAATGCTTAAGAAATTTGGAAGCAAGAATAGTTTCAAAAACTTTAGAAAAAAGACAAGAGATAAGAGCAATTGGACGATAGTTGGAGGGTTGAGAGCGGTCACCCTTCTTTGGGGCAGGTTGAATGTGAGCAAACTTCCAGCATGAAGGGAAGACGTTAGAGGATAGACAGAGACGAAAGAGTTTGCCTAGGCAGGGAGTCAGCACGGAAGCACAGTTTTTGAGAACAACAGGAGGAACACCGTCCGGACCGTACGCCTTATTAGTGTTAAGCCCAGAGAGGGTAGAAAGTACATCTTTAGAAGAGATTAGGATATTAGGCATAAGTAAGAGAGAGGAGGGCGGAGAGGGAGGAATAGCACCGGAATCATCCAAGGTGGAGTTTCTAGCAAAAGTTTGAGCGAAGAGTTTAGCTTTGTCAGAGGAAGAAGTGATGGTTGTGCCATCAGAGTGGGAAAGGGGAGGGAAAGACGAGGAAGAGAAATTGTTGGAGAGGTTTTTGGCTAGATGCCAGAAAGCTTGGGAAGAGCTAGAGTTGGATAGTTCAGTGCATTTATTATTGATGAAAGAGTGTTTGGCAAGTCGAAGAACAGATTTGGCTTGATTCCGGGCAGAAACATATGAAGAATGAGAGTCTTGAGTTTTATGGCGTCGGTACCGTTTGAATGCTTCCTCCTTATTGCGGACAGCAGTAGAACAGGCGTGAGTAAACCAAGATTTTTTAGTATTAGTCTGAGAGAAAGAGAATGGAATGTATGCTTCCATGCCCGATAGGATTACCTCGGTAATGCGTTCAGCACTCTCCGAGGGTCCTCGGCCATGGAAGCAGAAATCATTCCATGGGAAATCAAAGAAGTACTGCCGAAGAGCCTCCCAGTCGGCAGCGCCAAAGTGCCACAAGCGCCGCCGGCTAGGAGGATCGGGTGGCTATACTGGAGAGATAGGACAGGTGACAGAGATAAGTTTATGGTCGGAGGAGCCCAAAGGAGAGAAAAGATCGACAGTATAAGAAGAAGGGTTAGAAGTTAGAAACAGGTCAAGAATGTTGGGCCGATCTCCGATGCGATCCGGGATACGGGTGGGTTGCTGAACTAACTGCTCTAGGTCATTTAGGATAGAAAAGACGTAGGCTTGTTCACCAGGTGGATCAGTAGTGTGAGAGGAGAGGTTGGAGGTCTTAGGAGATTTGTAGTAAATAATGAGTTTGATTATATTGTCAGGGTTGGTGGGGGAGGACGTTTTTGTTCATTATTTCTTTCATAATGGATTCGTCTGTTGTGTGGTCGGAAGACATGTAGTTTCTGTAGAAAAATGTAATGTCATTGGCCGGGTTGGTGCTAGGGGGGTCTTGTTTGTACCATTTTTCTAGGTGGTGGTTGATGGCATTGGTGACGTCAGTGTTGGAATACCCATTGTTGACTAGGACCTGGGTGAGCCTTTCCAGTTCATTGTGTGTGTCATTCCAGGTGGTGCAATGGGTGAGGGCTCTCCTGACATAGGCGGCGATGGTGGACTGTAGGTATCGTTTAGGGCACTCACTTTCCCCATTAAGACATTGGCCATTGTTAGTAGGTTTGGTGTACACGGTAGTTTTGAAGCGGTGGTCGTGGAGGGAGACAAGGAGGTCGAGGAAGGGTAGATGTCCATCGGTGGTTTCTTCGTATGTGAAGTTGAGTCCGGAGGCGGCCATGAAGCGCTGCTGGAAGTCCCTGAGTTCGCCCAGGTCCTTCACCCGCACGAAGATATCATCGATGTACCTGCAGTAGACAGTGGGCCGATGGGCAGCCAGGAGTTCCTCTTCGATAGTTCCCATGAAGAAATTGGCGAACAGGACCCCCAGGGGGCTTCCCATCGCTACACCGTCGATTTGCTGGTACATATTCCCGCGGGGGCAGAGGAAAGGGGACTCCTTGGTAGATAGTTCCAAGAGCGTCTTCAGGGCCTTCTCTCGGATGTCCAGGGGGGGCGTGTACACTACCGTGTACACCAAACCTACTAACAATGGCCAATGTGAATGCCCTAAACGATACCTACAGTCCACCATCGCCGCCTATGTCAGGAGAGCCCTCACCCATTGCACCACCTGGAATGACACACACAATGAACTGGAAAGGCTCACCCAGGTCCTAGTCAACAATGGGTATTCCAACACTGATGTCACCAATGCCATCAACCACCACCTAGAAAAATGGTACAAACAAGACCCCCCTAGCACCAACCCGGCCAATGACATTACATTTTTCTACAGAAACTACATGTCTTCCGACCACACAACAGACGAATCCATTATGAAAGAAATAATGAACAAAAACGTCCTCCCCACCAACCCTGACAATAAAATCAAACTCATTATTTACTACAAATCTCCTAAGACCTCCAACCTTGTCCTCCGTAACCGCCCCATTTCCACCAACCAACCGAAAGACGATCATGTGATATACCAGCATATTTGCACCTCTGGGGACTGTGGACCCCTATCCTATGTTGGAATGACACAGACTCGCCTTTCCCGTCGACTAACCCTCCACCTTCAATCTGGCGCTATAAAAGATCACTATCAAGCCCCCAACCATCTTGCCCTAACTCGCGCCGACCTAGACAAACAAATCACGATACTCGACAAAGAATCAGACCCCAGAAGACTAGCTATTTTAGAAGCTCTATACATCCAAACACTCAACCCCAGCATCAACAACCAAACACAAGACCTTCAAATTCTTCCTTCAGGCAAGCGCTAGAGGCATGCTGGCCCCCCTCCTCTCGCCCCGTGCCCCCCTCCCTTACGCTTCCACGCTCAGCAGACAACTGACAACACCAACCAATCACAGCCACCCACAGCCAACAACCAACCACCGATAAGATTTAGTGCCCATCTCGCGAATAGACTGCCTTCCACCAATGAACAGCCACCACACACCCAGTAGCTCCGCGCACCTCCCTCTACTTGATCCTCGAATTTTGTATACATATGATGCTTTGTCCCTATTCTAATCATTACCTCTCCATTCCCTGAAGATGCAAGATGTTTACTTGTGAAACGTTGGATCCACCATGAATTTTGCTAACCTTTTGTACCTCATCTCTGAACCCCAGAGGAAAATTGTTAGAACTATTGAAAGCTGTAACAATAAAATCCTGAATGCTGAAACTGCTATTGCTTTTAACCTCGTCTGTTTAAAAGAGAATCTATTACCTGGCTATACTAACATATATATATATATATATATATATATATATATATATATATATATATATATAGAGAGAGAGAGAAAAATCAAATAAATACGGTCATCCCCCCTTAATGAGATAATCAGAAGGGACAGGGAGAGACGATACAGGAGATGAGAAACCTTCAGAGGAAATTTGATATGCTAGATAATGAGCCAATTTAGCCGGAACACGGGAGTCTTAAAGATACGTGAAAATATGAAAACACTCATGACATTTATCCAAATATATAAATAACTTAACATATTAGATAGATAAACTTTAAATGTACAGATTATATTATCAGTGCAAATGTATCTAAAAGTTATATATGATTGGGAAATTGACAGAAATTAAGACAGAATTATACGCCAGAATTAGATAGCGTTGAATTACTATTCTATATTGTACTATATTCTAAATAATTATTGACCAAAGACACTACTAAAGAAGTCTATTTCTTATGAATGTTTAAATACAGTTTCCTGTTAACTCCCTCCATCATATTATGTTCCAATAAGTCCAAGTAGGCGCTTGACAAGTATTTTGGGTCTTGAATTTGGCTCATGAGTGTTGTCGAAGCCTTACATTTTTCGCGATTTCCATCCACCAGAATGCTGTTTATTGTGATGTATCATATATCAATGGAAAGAGGAATATTTATAGTACATGATAAAATAAAAAAAAAATGTAAATAAATCGAAATATGAAAGTGTAAATGAGTCCGGAATACAATTATTTTCCATGCAATTGTCTTCACACCGTCCTAGCTCTAAATTGTGAGTGATGACCATATATTTTTTTTTGCTCAAATAATAGTATTTTTTCTCCTCTTTCCAAATCTGGAAACAGAAATTGTTTATTTTCAATAGTTCTCAAGCAGTGACCGAAAACAAAAAATATATGATTTTGATTTATATGGTTTATAACATTTTCAATTTATTTCGTTGCTACGAAGTGTATGGTTTTAAATTTAGGCTGTATGAATACGGCAAATAATGCTGATGAGTATAAAACAAACTAGAAGTTCCTAGGACAAATACTTTTTGCGCTATGAATATTTGAAATGAAGAGCCAAAATGCGAATATTTACGCTTCACCCATCTCTGTTCCGGCGATGCTAGCCGGGTTCCGAGCTGTTCCCCACCTCGTGGTTGCGTTATTTGCTCGGATACGTATATAACTGTATATATCACCGGAATCGGAAAATTGTGCTCTTTCCAATGGTGAAAACCAAAATAATATAGCATAATTGGTTCGCGAGCTATGCACAATTGTTTCCATGCAATGACCGAAAAAAACAAAAATCTGATTTTGATTGATATGGTTTATAACATTTTCGATTTATTTCGTTGCTACGAAGTGTATGGTTTTAAATTTAGGCTGAATGAATACGGCAAATAATGCTGATGAGTATAAAACAAACTAGAAGTTCCTAGGACAAATACTTTTTGCGCTATGAATATTTGAAATGAAGAGCCAAAATGCGAATATTTACGCTTCACCCGTCTCTGTTCCGGCGATGCTAGCCGGGTTCCGAGCTGTTCCCCACCTCGTGGTTGAGTTATTTGGTCAGATACGTATATAACTGTATATATCACTGGAATCGGAAAATTGTGCTCTTTCCAATGGTGAAAACAAAAATAATATAGAGTAATTGGTTCGTGAGCTATGCGCAATTGTTTCCATGCATTGTTATTGTTATGAAAATATATGAGAATGTTTATACAGTTGTATATCTTTGCCACAATATACACCCTTTCCAACGAGAAGGGAAATGGCTCCTGGGTTGACACTGAAAAAACAAAATAAGAAAGCCAGGTAATCTTCAGGTAATAAATTCAGAAATAATTCTATTGTACACGTAAATAAAATAAAGTAATGTATATATATATATATATATATATATATATATATATATATATATATATATATATATATATATACAGTATATATATATATAAACAGTATATATATATATATATAAATATATATATATATATATATATATATATATATATATATATATATATATATATATATATATATATATATATATATATATATATATATATAAATTATATATATACAAGGTGTCAAACAAAATATAAAGAATGGTAAATGGTAATTGACAGATGTCCCTGTAGTACATTGTATCCTACCCAGAAGAGGAGTTCCCAAGGAATGGACATCCAGGGCGATTGGTGTCAATTGCCGTTTGGAGAAATATTGCAAAGAAAAAGCAATACCATTCATTGATAACTGGGATAGTTTCTATGGGAGAGATGGGATGTACGCAAGGGATGGGGTTCATCTTTCACGGTTAGGGGTTTCTACATTAGCTAGTTCTTTAGATAGGGTGGTTGTGGGGTTTTGAACAGAAATATTGAGAGTGTAAATGAGAGGTTAAATGGAACAATTTTAGCGTCAGGCGAAAGCGATAAGGATATTCAGTCTCATGCTAAAAATGATGACTATAATGCAAATGATAGTAGTGATGGTGCAACGGAAGATGGAAATGTCGCTAAAAACAAAGGTAAATTAGGTATAAAGAAAATAAGTAAATTGAGAGTATATTACACAAACTGTAGGAGTCTATGTAACAAAATGAACGAACTTAGAGCCCTTGTTAGCAAAGAAAATATAGACATAATAGCGCTAACTGAAACGTGGATTAATACAGAAACCAGGCATTTTTTAGCAGAATTTGATATACCAGGATATAGTTTGTTTAAATATGACCGAACAAGTAAGAGGGGTGGCGGTATAGCAGTGTTTGTCAGGAGTACATTAAAAAGCTGTATTAAATCAGGTATTAGACTAAATAACGATAATGAAAGTGTTTGGGTAGAGGTTAACGAAGGTAGTGAGACCATAGTTATTGGAGTTATGTATAGACCGCCAAATATGAGTAGAAATGACGGAACGTCATTATGGGAGGAAATTAAAATGGCATCAAGGTTTAGCAATGTGTGCATTATGGGGGATTTTAATTTTCCGAATATAGATTGGCAGCATCAAATAGGAGACTCTGATTCTGAGGAGTTTATAGAGGTAGTACAAGATAGTTTTTTATTTCAATTCATAGATACGCCGACTAGAGGTAATAATATTCTCGATTTAGTTTTCAGTAATAATGAACATATGGTAAATAATGTAGAGATAGGGGACCACCTAGGAAATAGTGACCACAATTCTGTGTATTTTAATATACAATGGAAAGGTAATACCAGAGAGAATACAACATTAATACCTGACTTTAGAAAAGCCAATTATGGGGGGTTAAGAAGAGCCCTATTAGCGGACCCTATGGTCAAAAAATTAAGTCGATCCAGGTGTCCAAATGAGTGTACCCCTTCTCAGGCACCTGTCATCTTAAGTCAGGAAGAGACGTCAACCTTGGTAGATACATACGATAATTTTATCAAGTCAGTATTCAATGCACAAAATAAATACATCCCCAAAAGAAAATTTAGATCAACACAGAACCAACCCAAATGGATGAATAATAGACTATTAGATCTTCTAGGACAAAAGAGAGGAATATATAGAAAAATTAGAAAAGGCGAAATTCACCTACTTGCTTACTATCAGAATCTATCAAGACAGGTAAAAAAGGATATTAGGAAAGAAAAAAGAAATTATGAAATTAAGGTTGCCAATGACTCAACAAATAATCCTAAAGCTTTTTACCAACTATATAAATCCAAGGTTAGAGATGTAATTGGTCCCCTTAAAACTTCGACAGGAGAAATGACAGAAAATGATTTAGAAATGTGCAGTACATTAAATAGTCAATTTCTTTCCGTTTTCACTAATGAAAATTTGGCACAGTTTCCAGAAGTCCGTAAGGTATATAGCGATAGTATAGAAAATAGGTTAAGTACGGTTACTATAAGTAGAAATGATGTGCTTAAGGAAATTGACAGACTGAAACCTCATAAATCGCCTGGTCCTGATGAGGTATATGCTAGAGTATTAAAATAATGTAGGGATGAGTTAAGTTACCCATTAACATTTTTATTTAACAAGTCATTGGAGACAGGTATAGTTCCAGAAGCTTGGAAGCTTGCAAACGTAGTTCCGATCTTCAAAAAAGGTGACAAATCAATAGCATCCAATTACCGTCCCATTAGTCTTACATCAATCATAGGAAAGCTACTAGAGTCAATTATTGCTAGTAAAATTAGAAACCACTTAGATACATTTAATTTAATAAATTCTTCTCAGCATGGATTCACTCAGGGACGTTCTTGCCTTACTAATTTGCTTAGTTTTTTCTCAGAGGTATATGAAGCAGTAGATAATGACAAGTCATATGATATAATATATTTAGATTTCAGTAAAGCTTTCGACAGAGTCCCCCATGAGAGATTGATGAGAAAGGTTGAGGCGCATGGAATAGGTGGGGCGTTGTTGGGATGGATTAGGTCATGGCTAATTGGTAGGAAGCAGAGAGTCAGCATAAATGGTACGAAGTCAGAATGGGGAGCAGTCAAAAGTGGTGTCCCCCAGGGATCTGTATTAGGTCCCCTGTTGTTTGTTATATACATAAATGACCTTGATTTAGGTATAACTAGTAGGATAAGTAAATTTGCAGACGATACCAAAATGGGGAAAACAATTGATTCAGATAGAGATATAGAGTGCCTCCAAAGGGATCTAGATACCTTACACGAATGGTCAGTAAATTGGCAGATGAAGTTTAACATTGACAAATGCAAGGTATTAAAGATAGGGAAGATGCATACAAATGTTAAATATAAACTAGCTAATGTGGAATTAGAAAACTCGAATTGTGAGAAAGATCTAGGTGTGTTTGTTAGCAATGATTTGAAGCCTAGACAACAGTGTATAAGCGTTCGAAACAAGGCAAACAAGATTCTCGGGTTCATCTCAAGGAGTGTGAGTAACAGAACTGCTGATGTTATCTTAAAACTTTACTTGTCATTAGTGAGACCCCATATGGATTATGCTGTTCAATTTTGGTGTCCTTATTACAGAATGGACATAGATTCATTGGAGAGAGTACAACGTAGAATGACAAAAATGATCCATAATATTAGAAATCTTCCGTATAAAGAAAGGTTGAAGAAATTAGGCTTACATTCGTTAGAGAGACGCAGAGTTAGAGGGGATATGATAGAGGTGTTCAAGTGGGTTAGTGGGATTAACAAAGGGGACATGACAAATGTACTAAAGCTCAGTGATAGCGAAAGAACTCGTACCAATGGTTTCAAATTAGATAAATTTCGTTTCAGAAAAGATATAGGCAAATATTGGTTTGGTAACAGAGTTGTAGATGGGTGGAATGGACTACCAAGTGCTATAGTGGGATTAAAAACGATAGGGAGCTTTAAGATAAAATTGGATAAGCATATGGACGAGAAGGGTTGGGTGTGAAGGGGGATCAGCAGGGTTGGGCCAATCAGCGCTCTGCAGACCCCCGTAATCCTGCGTTAATCTCTAACCGTTTTGGTAAGATGATCCTCAGGGTATTAGAGTGTTGAGCCTATAATTGGGCTTTGTAATTGGGATTGTGTGGGACAGGGATCTGCCTTGCTTAGGCCAATCGGCTTTCTGCAGACTCCCATTTTCTTATGTTCTTATGTTCTTATGTAATGGTAATGTATGTGTGTGGATATATTTATATATATATAATATATAGCATATATATATATATATATATATATATATATATATATATATATATATATATGGTGTCAAACCAGAGAAATATGTGCAAATTTCCAAGCCACCCAAAGAGGTACTGCACTGGACTCGTTATTTTTTTAGAGTGGTTTCCCTAGGAGGCCTATATCCACTGTAGTGCAAAATGTAGTAGAAATTGATATGATGATGATGATGATGGGTGAATGAAGGTGGGTGAATGAAGGTGGGCCCTGAACCTCGGAAGTGATGATTGAATGAATGAATGAATTATATATGGGGGGAGGGGGGTATAATGGGGGAAGAGGGGGAGGGTGTATAATGGGGGAGGGAGGGGGCATAACCTAGATAAATACATAAATACGAATGATATATATATATATATATTATATCAATCTATCTATCTATCTATCTATCTATCTATATGCTCAGGCCCAATCCCCATTTTGGGGGTAGCCGACTCAAGACAGAGCAAGAACAGGGAAAACACAAAAACAACATAAAACAAAAAATAAACACAGATAAAAAACACAAACTCACACACATCCAGGTCACCCAGGAGAAGACCCAGAGACCAGGGTTACCAAGGTCGCTCCAGCACTCCCCCAGCCCCTGACCACCCGGAGAGGTTCCGATCTCGGCAGGCAGACATGCAGCGGAGCCAAAGCCACAAGCCCTCCCACCACACTTCCAGGCACACCCTTCATATTAATCGTCCCCCCGGGCCAGGCGCCTGATGGACTATTATCTAGTCGAACTTGCGCCCGACCCCTTACTCCAAATGACCACGTGTTCACTCAACTATTCACAAGCATTCTCCATTCACTCCTGTCCACCACCACTTCCCCTGCCTGATCTATAGTCATTCCTCTATCATCCAAAGCCTTTCTTACACAGTCTCTCCATCTCAATGGGGGTCTTCCTGCCCTTCTATCTCCCCTTGTACCTGACTCACATATTCTCTTTGTAAGCCTTTCATCTCCCATTCGTTCAACATGACCATACCAGCTCAGCACCCTTCTGTCCACTCTGGCTGACAAATGTTCCTGCTGCCCCACTCTCCTACGTATCTCTTCATTCCTCAATCTGTCTCTACGAGTAACTCCACACATACTCCTCAAGCAGCTCATCTCCATCACATCCAGCCCTCTTTTCTCCTTTTTCTTCAGAGTCCATGTCTCAGCCCCATACATCACTGTTGGCACAACAATTCCTTGATACAGTGCACTTTTTACTTTCACTCCGAGATTTCTCGTCTTCCACATACTTCCCATTGCTCCGAAAACCTTCCTTCCTTCACACACTCTCTGTTTTACCTCCATTTCCATACCTCCACTCCTGCTTATCGTTCCTCCTAGATATTTAACCCTTCCTTCCCGGATGCCCTCATGTACGCCCATAAAAAAGCATGTAACAGGTACCCGGAAGGCCTCATATGCACCCACGACGTCACAGCCTGTGAGCTTGCTGTGCGAGGCGTCGGTCCGACGCATGTAAACAACAGCCGGCTGGACCGACGCTCCGCATCTCCGGCCACAAGAAGGAGAGCGTCGCTTGTTCTTGTGTGCCTGTATGTTGTTGTTCAGTATCGAAAAGTGGTGTAAAGTGGCTGGTTTGGCCATAAAGTTATCTCCAATGAAATCATCATCACAGCTCACCCAGTTGACTTAGAGAGCTCTACTTAATGCCATTTTACAGGTAAATAACACAGCTACGCTTGGGGATGCGCGGGAATGCGGGAAGCAGTCTGATTAACGAATATACGGTAGCCTAGCCTAGACGTTTTTCGGCCAAAACACCCGGGTTTCGAGGAATATATATATAATACATAACCGGGGCTGGAGGGTTAAAACACTCTACTTGTTCCAATATTTCCCCATCCAGCCTCACATCTAGATTCACCCTATGCTCTCCCCTATTACACACCATTACTTTACTTTTATTGACGTTCACCTTCAGTTTCCTCCTTCCACAAACCACACCAAACTCTTTGACTACCCGCTGCAGTTTCTCATCAGAATCCGCCACCAATGCTGTGTCATCAGCGAACAGCAACTGATTCAACTCCCAATCTCTACCATTCTTTCCTACTAAACCCAATCCTCTTCCCATAGTTCTCCTTTTCACCTCCCTCACCACACCATCCATAAACATATTAAACAGCCATGGTGACATTACACAACCCTGTCGCAAACCTACCTTTACCTCAAACCATTCACTCAACTCACCATTTCCTACTCTCACACATGCTCTGCTCCCTTCATAAAAACTCTTAACTGCTTCTAACAAATTTCCTCCTATTTCATAAATCCTTAACACCTTCCACATTGCTTCACGGTCCACACGATCATATGCTTTTTCCAAGTCCATAAAAGCCCAAAATATCTCCTTATGCTTCTCTAAATACTTCTCGCATAACTGTCTTACTGCAAACATCTGATCCACGCACCCTCTTCCCCTCCTAAAACCGCACTGTTCTTCTCCTATTGCAACTTCCGTACACTTTATTATCCTCTCTATCAACACCCTGCCATACAGCTTTCCAACCACTGACAATAAACTAATACCTCTATAACTTGAACACTCCTGCCGATCTCCCTTCCCCTTGTACAACGGCACAATACATGCACTCTTCCAGTCTATTGGTACCATTGACACAACAAAGCACACATTGAAAAGTCTCACCAACCAATCTATTATCACATCTCCACCCTTCTTTATACACTCCACAGCAATACCATCCAAACCTTCTGCTTTTCCCGCTCTCATTTGTTTCACTGCTTCTTTCACCTCATTTTCCTCAATCCTTTCATTCATTCCCTGCCACCTGGGTGGCCTGGGTAACCTATCTCCATCCACCTCTGCTTCAATCACTGCTTCTCTTTCATCTCTTGTATTTAACAAAGATTCAAAATACTCAGCATATCTTTTCCTCACTTCAACTGGTTCCACTAGTAATTCTCCATTTTCATCTTTCACTGACTCTTCCCTCTTTTGTCCTCCTTTCCTTACTTTATTTACCTCCTTCCAGAACATCTTCTTTCGTTCTTCAAAATTCTCACTCAGCCTTTGGCCCCACCTTTCGTTTGCATCTTTTTTTGCTTCTCTAATTTTCCGTTTTGCCTCTCTCCTTTTCTCCTTGTACCTCTCCCATACCTCAACACTACCATCCTGTAAAACCCTCTCAAAACACTGTCTCTTCTCCTCAACTGCCTTTCTCACCTTATCATTCCACCACTCGCTTCCCTTCCTGATACCTCTGCCTCCTACTTTCCTTTTGCCGCATACTACCTCTGCACTTGCTTTCACTCCTTCCTTAAACTGTTGCCATTCAACCTCTACTTCTCTCTCTTCCATCTCTCTCACTTCCATCCACTTTTCATTTAGTCTTTCCTTGTACTCCCTCTCTTTTTCACTCTTCTCTAACTCACTAACTTTTATTACCTCTCTTACTTCACGCTTGTCTCTTATTCTCCTGTAACTCTTAACTCTTAGCTTTCCCTCCACCAGGTAATGATCTGACATACCCTCCGCCTCACCTCTCATCACATTCACATCCAGCAGTCTACACAATCTTTCCCTTGTCACCAGCACATAATCCATCAATGCCCTCTCTACAATCTCTCCCCTCACAAGTCTATGCCAGGTGTACTTGTGTATACGCCTTTTTTTGAAGAACGTATTACCTACACTCAATCTACACTCTTCACATACATTTTTCAGTCTTTCTCCACTCTCGTTTACACCATCCACACCAAAACTACCGATGACTCCCTCAACAGGCTCATTTCCTACCCTAGCATTTAGGTCCCCTAAAACTATAACATTTTCATTTTCATCAAACCCTTGTAGACAATCTCTCAAATCCTCCCAGAAACCCTCTACCTCGTCTAACTCTCTTTCACTTCCTGGTCCATACGCACTTACAAAAACCCACCTTTCACCCTTAAACCGCATTCTCACCCACATTAGCCTTGATGACACCTCTTTCCACTCTTTTATAAACAATATACAATCTACAATTAGAAAAATAAAATAAAATAAAAATAAAAAATAACCCTCCCCCACCCAAAAAAAAAAAAAAAAAAAAAAAAAAAAAAAAAAAAATATATATATATATATATATATATATATATATATATATATGGGGGAGGGGGAGGGGGGGGAGGGGAGGGAGGTATAATTGGGGAGGGAGGGGGTATAATGGGGGGGGGGAGGGAGGGGGAGGGGGCATAACATAAATAAATACATAACACGAATTATATTATATATATATATATATATTATATCAATCTACAATTAGAAAAATAAAATACCAATAAAAATAACCCTCCCCACCCAAAAAAAAAAAAAAAAAAAAAAAAAAAATATATATATATATATATATATGGGGGGAGGGGGGAGGGGAGGGGGGGGAGGGGAGGTGGGGATGGGAGGGAGGGGAGGGAGGTATAATGGGGGGAGGGAGGGGGAGGGGGCATAACATAGATAAATACATAAACACGAATTATATTATATATATATATATATATATATATATATATATATAATATATATATATATATATTATCAATCTACAATTAGAAAAATAAAATACAATAAAAAAAACCCTCCATACCCAAAAAAAAAAAAAAAAAAAAAAAAAAACAAAAAAAAATATATATATATATATATATATATATATATATATATGGGGGGAGGGGGAGGGGGAGGGAGGGGAGGGAGGGGGGAGGGGAGGGGGGAGGGAGGTATAATGGGGGGGAGGGAGGGGAGGGAGGGGAGGGAGGTATAATGGGGGGGGGAGGGAGGAGGAGGGGGCATAACATAGATAAATACATAAACACGAATTATATTATATATATAGATTATAGATTATATATAATTATATATATAATAATTATATATAATATATATATATATATATATATATATATAATTATTATATATATAATTATATAATTATAAATATTGGGAGGTTTGACGACCTCCCTTATAAACAAATAAGGAAAACCTCTTATTTGGTAGCAGTCTCGGAGTATCCAACGTAGGGCTTATGATCTCAGCCGCTACCACAGCGGGCCGATTTATCGGTACTCACGCGAAGTAACCAAATAATCTCTAGAGTTGCACCTCAATTCACTACTAGGCACGTTGTACACACTCCGAGACGACTAGGAAAGAAGAGATAGCGAAGGAGAGAAAGAATTGTTATAGTTACCCATTTAATCTAGCTGCTCTCCTCTGAGCCATGCTCCATGTTCTATGAGCCTGTGCCAGGACCAGCCAAAGTATCGAGGTATCAAGTAATCAGTTTAGATTGGATGGGCAGGGGATCGGCATGAGGGCGGGATACTCTGTCGTTGGATACTCCGAGACTGCTACCAAATAAGAGGTTTTCCTTATTTGGTTATAAGGGAGGTCGTCAAACCTCCCAATTTAGTAGCAGTCTCTACGTTTCCAACGTAGGGCTTGAATCCCAAATTGGAGGCGGACATCCAATAAACCATAAACCCCAAGCCGTAGCACAAGCAGAGGACCAAGAAAAGACACAAATAAACAAATCAGTTTATTAACAGAAAAAGAGCGGAACAGTACGGTGCATATTAAGGAAGTACATGTTACCAGTATCAGTCTAGGGTCTTAAAAGTGCCGCAGCAGGCTAAGGAATAGGTCATGTCGACCGGAGAATGGCACACCAATATGGGAAGAATGAAGGCAAGTCGTACATGAAGGCAAGGCACAGTAGGCGGAAGATCTCCAAGGACACTCTTTAATTACAAAAAACCGGGTATGAGGCATAGACATACCAAACAAGGAACCCCTAGACAGTAGAGTCTATATGTAAAGAAGTAAGAGAGAGAACCTTAAGACGAACAGGGATGACATACATGTAAAAGGAAAGAGAGAAAGGCATTGTACAATCATACAAAATGACCCCCCCCCCCCCCCAGTGTAGGGAAAGGAAGAAAATACAGTATGGGATGAGAAGAGACACAGGATGGAGATGAATCACGTGACACATTGGCCTAACGCAACACAAGGCACACCCGGCCTGGCAGTGGACATGGACAGGTACGATGAGACAAAAGTGCTGTGGGAGGACCATAACCCTGTGTCGGTTATATCCGAAAGTGAGGAATTGTTGAGAAACCTCACAGTCGCTGCATAAGAGCGGACATCATGAGCGGAGCCCTTCGGAAGGGGATTACTCGCAGTAATGACATGGCGTAAATGAAGTCCCACAGCACGTTTGCCTAACTGTGTCCCTGTCGTAGGGGCCAACCAGAGCGCCGTCCCCGACGTCGGCACAGCGGCACGCACATACGTATGCAAGGCTCGTACCGGGCATAGCGGATGATGCGTGCTCCCACATTTTAAAGCCGGTACAGTAAACGGCTTAAAAATGTGCGCCTCACGTTCATTCTTGGCCACAAAATGAACGGAAGGGGCCAAAGTGACTGACCCCAAGGAAGGCGAAAAACTCATGCAATTCGGGGCCCTCGACATGGCAGCCAACTCCGAGACCCTCTCTCCTGTAGCCAACGCTAAAAGAAACAAAGTTTTATCAAGCAGATGAACAGGTGTTGGGTTAGTGGTGTAGATGGGTGAGGTAAGGAGCCTGAGAGCCTTCGCCAGAGACCATTGAGGCGGTATCTGGCGTGGGGGCGGTCTGAGCCTAAAGCAGGCTTTCATGAAAAAAGACAGCTCCTTGTGAGGGAGCACTAGCCCCGTCAAGGTCTCAAAAGGCTCCCTAATAGCGGACAGGTGGTTCTTAATGGTGTTGTACATGTATGTGCGTGTCGCAAACAAGTGATTAAGGTAATGGAAGACTAACGCAACCGACGGAACTGTTTGTTCGGTGTCATTGATCCATTTAGTGAAAGTATTCCAATGAGACTCGTAAGTCTTCCAAGTAGCCTTAGTCCAGTGCTGAATAAGCATATCAGTCAAGCAACGTCCATATTTCGGTAACCACCCTGCCTCACAAACATCCACGATGCGAATGCCAACGAGGTCCCTAGGTCTCCAATCTGTCCCAAGTGGAAGTCTGAGACAGACAGGGGAACGGGACTCGGGCACCATCGCTTCAGCTGAGCGTACCAGGCTTGGGCCGGCCAGAGGGGCGCGATCAACCAAACCTTGCCACGGTACTCTCTCAGCCTGTGTAGGACTTTGCACATAAGCAGTGCGTCGGGCGGTGGAAAAGCGTAAATCGACTGCCACCTGCTCCAGTCCTCGCTGAAGGCATCCGGCCCCCCCGCCTGAGTACAAGTCCAGCGGGTGAGGTAGTCCGGCAGCTTGTTCGTCCCGGAGGAGGCGAACAAGTCCACCTGCGGATGGCCCCAGGAGGCTGCGAGGTCGTCGAAAACGCTTTGTCTTAATGACCATTCTACCTTGGTGCTCTGTCCTCTCGACAAAGCATCCGCCCAAAGATTGGCCGTCCCGGGCAGGTAAGTCGCATGCAGGGAGATGCTGTAATGATCGGCCAGGTAAAACAATTTCTCCGCCAGGTCTTGGAGCACAACAGACCTGGAGGAGCCCTGCTTTTGGATACAATGAACCGCGGACATGTTGTCCATCCTGAAGGCCACCGACTTGCCCGTGAGGGCCAGTCCGTGATCCCGCAGGAAGAACAACGGTACCAACAGTTCCAGGGCATTGATGTGGAAGTGTGAGAGCCCCGACCACCTGCCGTGGTTTTGATGTCCCATGTCTGATTGATAGCCCCACCCCACCTCGCTCGACGCATCCGTGTCTACCCAGATGGTCGGCGGAGGAGCAGTCCAGGGCACAGCCGCAGAGAGCGTGCCCCGAGCGACCCAGTGTGTCAGTCTCAGATGTATTGAGCGCGGTACCGTCCACAAACGGTAAGGGGGCGAGATAGGGAAGTGCCTGTTGCCCAGCTGAATGAGGCGTTTGAGTCGGAGCCGGCCCAAGGGCACGGTCAGAGACGCCCAATTCAAAGACCCTAGTAGGGAGTCCCAGATTTTTCGTGTTATCGAGACCGAGTGCAACACGACAAAGAGCTTCCTTCGAAGTTTCGCCGCATTCACACGACTCTGGGAAACGGTGGCGCTTTGGAGATCCCAGTGCAAGCCCACCCACGTCACTTCTCGTGACGGTGAGAGGCAGGACTTGGGAATGTTTAGTTTGAACCCCAGGTTTGTGATATGTCTGACTACAGTGAGCGTGTCTTGTACACAGTGTGTGAGAGAGTCTGCGGAGATGAGCCAATCGTCCAGGTAAAACAGGATCTGAATCCCTTGTAAGAGCAAGGGGGTCAGAGCCTGCTTCACCAGTTTGGTGAAGACCCGCGGTGCTATGTTGAGGCCGAATGGTAGTCTGGTGAATTGGAACACCCGTTGATCCGACTGCAGTGCTAGGCAGCCCTGGAACCGAGGAGCCATCGGCACATGCCAATAAGCATCCTTCAGATCCAGGGTGACCACCCAAGACAAGGGCTTGAGTGCCAGGCGTACCTGGTTGATGGTGAGCATGCGGAAACGGGTGTTCACAATGTGAGAGTTGAGGACCGAGAGATCTACCACCGGCCTCATAGCAGCGCAGTCCTTCTTTGGGACCAGAAACACATGAGACAGAAATACCTTTTGTGTAGAAGATATTTCCGTGATAACGCCTTCCTCGTGCATGGACATGATCACGTGGGCCACTTCCCGAGACACTGGTCGCTGTCGGGGAGGGCACCTGAGAGGAGGCCTGGACCTCCACCTCCAAGTCAGACCCTTCTTGACCACCCGACGCGCCCACGACCGGCGGGGCCATTGCCGGTAGTGGGGGCGGAAGAAGCCGGTGCGGGCGCCTTGCGTCAGGCCCATCACCGCCTCGACGAGATGGTCGGGCGAGGGAAGAGGGGGCTGGCCAGGAGGAACTACGCGTTTTTTGGCGCGGAGCCCCTCTTGGACTTATCGTAGTGGGAGCTAGAGCCACCACGTCCGCCTCCAGACGTCCCCCCGCCCCGCCGAAACGACGGGCGAGCCTCGCGCCCCGGCCTATCCCCCTCCAGGCTGTGTCTGGCAGCGGAGGAACTGGGGCCCTGCGCCTGCCAGCGCCGCATCCCCTCTTGACGGGGACGGCGATCCGGGGACCGACGACCACGGAAGGCGGGTACACCACGCCCCCTGTGAGCCAGTCCCCCGGCCACACCTCTAGCCTGGCGCCCTCTGCCGGCGACAGACCTGCCCCCGCGTCCGCGGGTGGAGGAGGATGAAGTGGGCTTCGCCACCACCTTCCGTTGAGCAGAGTATGTGTCACTCTGCGCCAGTAAGAAAGCCCCTTGCCAAGCCTCCTCAGGGAACAGTCCAGGGGTCAGAAGGTCAGTCAGGAGGAGGCGGTTGCAGACGTCGGCAGGGGCCTTCTTACAGAAAGCCACCCGAAGTTGTTGACGGCAACGAGTGGCTTCATGGAGGGAGTGGCGGATGTCCTGAACAGGGTTGAGGGCAAGCTGCAGGGTGATCCGTCGGACATGCTCAAAACCTTGGCGATGATCAGCCGATTCCAGCGACTCAATAAGGCGGAGGTGAACCCGCGCCAGTTCCAACTGAGCAAGAAGAGTTGAAAGTTGGCGCGCCGCTCGCTGACGGAACTTAAAGTCCCGGTCCAGTGGCGCCTTCTCCGGTGCCGTGAAAAAGGAACACGGAAGGGGGCCCACCGACAGTGTGGGAGCATTGAGCCACTCCCACACAGGCAGAGGGAAGCCCGAGGAGGTAAGGAGCATGCCCGACAGAAAAGATGATTCCATGGACGGGATGGCCGGCAAGGTCTCAGCCATGGACTGACCAAACTCCACCGCCTCACGGATCCATTCACCGCAGGGACCCGGACAGACGTGCGGGAGTTCGAGCAGCAGGACCCCGTCCCGATCTCGCACATTCCTGAGGTACGGCGTCCCTGAGATGGCAGAGAGGGAGTGGACATCCGCAGACAGGTCGTGGCGGGAGTAGTCAGCCCAGGGCTTGGTGGCAGTGTAAGGCAAGACCGACGGATGATACGAAAAATACCGCATGTCTTGCCGGTTAGGGTACACCCTCACATCGACCTCAGGGACCAGACCCTGTGGAGTAATGGCCCTGAAGATGTTTTTCTCATTCACCTGGATAGCCCAGCCCTCCGGCACAGCCCGCTCTCCGGCCGGCAGGTGGACCGCCCCCTCAGGGGTGGAGGCGATCACAGCTCTCCAAGCAACAGAATCCCCATACAGGGATGGCATCTTGACTTTGGGGATCTTAAACTTGGAGAGAGGCGGCACGGAGAGGGGGTGAGAGAACAACCCCAAACCCTGGCCCGGGATAACAACGGGCCAGAGAGGAGTCGTAGGCGGTGTCGGAGGAGCAGGTGACGAAGTAGATGACGTCAACGGTACCACGACCGGGAGAGCAGGCCGAGATGGGATGTGGTCGGCAACAGGTGGGAGAGGAGCCACAAGCGGAGTCTGCAGAGGCACCGGGTTAGTAGTACCCAACCGGGAGACCACCGCATCCATGGCCGCCGTGACAGAGGAGAGGATGTCTGCCTTATTGGAGGCCATCTCAAGACGAAGAGACGCCAACTCCGCCCGTAACTCCGTCTCCGCAGCAGGAGGGAAGGACGTCCGTAGAGGAGACAGGGAACCAGCCTCACTGGGCCCACGGGCCCCATGGTCCGTGAGCGGGGAGAACGCAGGGGACGGTGGAGAGGACTGCGCTGCCACGTCGGGGTCCTCCCGGCCCGAATCAGGGGCACCGTCCGAAGACGAGTCGACCCCCATATCCTCGTCCTCCAGCCGATCAAAATCCGCAACCTCCATCTCAAGAACATCCTCTAAATGGCCAGGGAGAGGAGGAGGAGATCGCTGGCCACAAGGGATCGAGGCGTCGGAACCTCCAGGTTGAGGAGGAGGCGTGGAGGGCATTGCCGCCGGTACCACCACAGCCGGGCCCGCCATAGGGAAGAGGCCGGGACCCCTCACAGGCTGGGAGGCAGGCAGAGGCACGAACTCCACCCCACCAGTGGTAGAAGACGGTGCAGGATGGAGAACGACCTCCTCGGCAGGCGGGGCAGGACGGCGTTTGGCCCTGAAGACCGTGGAAGCCTGCGAAGGAGGGGGGCTCATCCTGAGGCGAGGAGAAGCAAGACGGGGTCGACCAGCAGGGGACGGAGATCGGCGACGTTCCCCCTTGCCAGAAGTTCCAGAAGTCATGGAGAGGTCGGAGGGAGGCACACGACGGTCATGACGCCTGGGGGCCCGCTCCCTGGAACGCGCCCTCCCGCCCGCCTGACCCGAACTCCCGGGAGGGGAGCCCCGAGCCGGAGGAGGAGAGCGAGAGCGACGAACAGTAGGGGAACGGGAACGGCGTGCAGCATCGGAGGTAGGTGGGATCCCTAACAACACCCGGACGTCATCCTCACGGAAGGAAGGAGCCCTGTGCAGGACCCTTTGGACGTGACGGGAGATGACGTCCCATGACCGGCGTAGAGACGTCCCGGCCCGTTGTCCCTCCGCCGACGTAGGGAGAGCCTCGAGCAGTTGAAGAGCGGAGAGACACACCCCACACCGGCGGGGATCGTAAACATCCTTCCCATAGCAGGCCGTGTGGAGGCAACATTCCCGGTGATCCCGCAAGGCCGTCTGCTGACACGTCGGCCGAGAGCAGGGAGGAGCCGGCATCACAGCACTGAAAAATGGGGAAGCATTACCCACCAGTAGAGGTGAGACAGGCAATATGAGGCAGTAGAGCCAATTCAGCATGTAAGACTCAATAAGACAATATCCAGTAAGAAGCTATGTAGCAAGTATAACAGGAAAGTCAAAAGAAACACCCACACCAGAGACCCTCAACACCAGGGCTGGGACAAGCCCCTGAGCGAGGCCCAACCCTGGGAACAGGTCAGAACCAAAATCGTGGGGAAAGTGGTACCCATCGAAATACCTGAGAACCCTCTGTGAGAGCGGAGGGAGGAGGCGGCGAAGCGGCGGCGGCGTAGGGACAGCCGGCAGTAGAGCGGGCACCAGCTGGAAGGAAAAGGTCAAGTGTGAGCAACCCAACAGTACCCTATAAGTGTAAATAGGGGCGGGGAGGGAATCCAAAACACACAGGACATCGCCACTTTGGGTCGAGTCCTAGGACTTTTCAGGTGGTCCTTGGGTCCTCCCAGTATACAAGGAGGACGCCCGTAGGGCGGAAACCAGGTACAGAAGAAGGACACAAGGAACAGGACATAAGGGATAGGAAAACAGCCAATCAGCCGTTGTCCAAAAAGCCCTGTCCAGGTACATGAAGAGGGGGGCAGAACAGGGCGCATAAACCAAGGCAAGTGAAAAGCTATGTGGCCTAGGCCTTGACAAGGCACAGGGCACCTCAAAAAGATAAAGGCGCTCCTAGGGCGGATGTAAAAAGATGAAGGAGCCGAGGACACCAGAAGACCCTGCCTGTGTGGCGAAAAAACGTGAGTAAACACGAAAATCGAGTCAACTTGTCCAAGCATATCCTCCCTGTGAGCGGAGCCCCTATCGTGTACAGTTTCCAGACATCCCCCCCCCTATTTAGTGATCAAGTAACCACAGGCAGGGGAAGAACAGAAACAAGGATTTGTAAGAAAAACGAGAATTTAACCGAGAGCTACGAGACCGAGACTTCCCAGTCAGTGGAGACAAAAGGAAGGCAGAAGGAAAGGACCTATGTGGGTCATTCCAACGGCGGGCAGCTCAAGGCAAAAACCGATTAGCTTAAACACACAATTAATGAGAATCTTAACAAGAGCGTAGAAGACCAACCAGCAAGTCAGTAGAGACAAGAGGAAAACAGAAGGACAGGACTATGTGGCCCAAACAGACGGACAGGACTATGTGGCCCAAACCGACGGCGGTCAGCTCAAGTTAAAAAACACAGGCCTAGCCCAGTTACCCAATTCACATAAACGAGAAAGAACTAGGGCAGCGGCAATCCCTAAGTGAAAAACCTAGTAATAAAGCTAAACACTGCCCGAGAAGCCCCACAAGTACGTTAAATGAAAAATAAAAGGGGGATAGCCTAGGGCCTGACCAACAATTTCACCAGAACCACGTATCCACGAGTCAAGTAGGCCCGGGGAAACGAAAAGGAACTGATAAAAGCGTGAACCATGCGAACGAAATACAAGACCACCAACTATGGACAAGTTTAATAAACAAGTCAGAAGGGCTATAGGCCAGTTGAGACCAAAGCAGCATGTTTGTGAGAGAATAAAGGCTATGTGGCCTATGCTCACACAAAGCAGAATCCAGAGAAACTTCATGCTCAAGTCTTGTAAAACATCGACACGTAGTCATATGAAAAAACAATAAAACAAAAAGACACAAAGGGAAAGAAACACAATGCATCCCGCGGGAAGCATATCCCCCCCAAGGTACGTTAAGGGTAGTTAAAGTGAACATGAACCCGAAAAGTGAGGGTAGAAGAGACACACAACGACCGCTACGCGGCGTTGAGGACCAATCACCCCGAAGAAAACAAATAAATAAACACGTCTCCAGCACTACGCGCACACCCATAAACACGCCATAAAGCCGTAGTAAAGTGCTGCCTACACCACTGAACATCCTTCTAAAACCTCAACAGCCTGAAAAGGCTCACACTCACTAAGAGTTGAAGCGAAGGGGATGCAAAGCAGGCACTCGCGAAGCACAGACAAAAAGGCGTGTGACATCGACGGTGGGCGCGAAGTGACTGATACTTTGGCTGGTCCTGGCACAGGCTCATAGAACATGGAGCATGGCTCAGAGGAGAGCAGCTAGATTAAATGGGTAACTATAACAATTCTTTCTCTCCTTCGCTATCTCTTCTTTCCTAGTCGTCTCGGAGTGTGTACAACGTGCCTAGTAGTGAATTGAGGTGCAACTCTAGAGATTATTTGGTTACTTCGCGTGAGTACCGATAAATCGGCCCGCTGTGGTAGCGGCTGAGATCATAAGCCCTACGTTGGAAACGTAGAGACTGCTACTAAATAATGTTTTTATAATAATCATATATAATTATATATATATATATATATATATATATATTATATATATATATATATAATTATTATATATATAATTATATATAATCTATAATCTATATATATAATATAATTCGTGTTTATGTATTTATCTATGTTATTTATCTATTTATATATATAATTATTATATATATATATAATTATATATAATCTATAATCTATATATATAATATATTTATAATGTATAATTATAATTATATAATTATAAATATAATGTATTTATAATAATTATATATAATTATATATATATATATATATATATATATATATATATATATATATATATATATATATATATATAATTATTATATATATAATTATATATAATCTATAATCTACTGTATATATATAATATAATTCGTGTTTATGTATTTATCTATGTTATGCCCCCTCCTCCTCCCTCCCCCCCCCATTATACCTCCCTCCCCTCCCCCCCTCCCCTCCCTCCCCCCCCCCCCCATTATACCTCCCTCCCCCCTCCCCTCCCCCCTCCCTCCCCTCCCCCTCCCGGGGACATTTATGTTGGGTATAATAATAAATAATAATAAATAATAAATAATAATAATAATAATAATAATAATAATAATAATAATAATAAATTATAATATAATAAAGCAAAAGTATAAATGAAATGCAAATATAAATACCACCATCTCCACCACCACCACCACCATCTCCACCACCACCACCACCATCTCCACCACCACCACCACCACCATCTCCACCACCACCACCACCATCTCCACCACCACCACCACCATCTCCACCACCACCACCACCACCCCGACCATCACCACCACCACCCCGACCATCACCACCACCACCCCGACCATCACCACCACCACCACCACCACCACCATCTTCACCACCACCACCACCATCTCCACCACCACCACCACCACCACCACCAAAAATGTTGACTGTACTTAATCACACTGCTGAGATTCCCTCGTGGCCACCAAGCCGTATATGTAGAGTGCTTTTTGCCCATAAAAAACTTACCTCCCAAGCACTTTCCACCAATAAATTATCGAGCAAAAATGCAAGCACTTTCCACCACTAAATTATCGAGCAAAAATGCACAGGGCTGAGGGAGCATGGCGACATATGCTCGACCAGTAATGAAAGTTTTTTCACTAAGAAACACTAATACAAGGTAAGATACACTACTTGAACGGATAAATAGCAATATAATTGACTGATATTTATATGAAAGTGTTCCACAAACAAGCAAAACGTTTGGCAAAAAGCATGGCCCCTCCCTCCACCACCTTGGTCACGTAGCCTACACCAGAGAATGCTCGACCAGTAATAAAAGTGTTTTCACTATAAACACTTATACAAGTAAAATACACTACTTCAAGTGATAAATAGCAATATAATTGACTCAATATGGTATGAAAGTGATCCACAAACAAGCGAAACCATGGCCCCTCGTGGAGCCCACCTTGGTCACGTACACCAGACTAGCAAAACACTTCACTAACATGGTTTTTATACCCTAAACAAGAATAACACAATAATCCATCGATAACCCAACGATATAGCACTTCGTTTGGGTTATATTAGGGCGGTAATATCAGCCAGGCTGGGCAAAATGGAGGCCCCTTGGTTTAAAGGGCCACACACACCCACCTACTAGGCTGACTGATGGGAAGAAACTGACTCTCTCTACCACCGCGGGGCCCTCACAGGGACGCTAGGGGGTTGCTAGATTTTTCCACATGTACATCTAACTTATCGGACTTACCAGCCAAAAAACCGGCTCAATTGCGTCATAAACTTATTTTCTAGCAATATAATAAGTCCATATGACGCGATCGCGTCATATGTGTTTTTGGTTCACTCTGCCATATGACGCGATCGCGTCATATATGTCTGGGAGAGTTAATGTATGTTATAATATCACAAATTTAGGGTACACCGCTAATGCATGGGTATACAATACCATATAATAATTCACATATTCACACTACCATGCAATACGTAAGCTACCGGTATTACAAACATAATACATATGCTCCTACGACATTAGCAAATAATATTCTGAAGGTTTACACTGAATGTACTAAACAAAGTTAACCAACAATAATTGCTGTCAATATGTTCATAATTTCAATGTCCACAAAATTGGATGACCACAGAATCATACATCACTATATTATATCTTTATGAATAGATTATCACGTAATAATTGTCATGCTGGCCAGCTTGCCAGAATGTGCTCGTACTCGCTAGCGCTCGCCAGGGCAGTGGAATGGGCTATAATAATCGTAGAATGATGTTCTTTCTTTCCTAGTATTCATGTAGTCACAGCCAGATCAGTGGTGGTCTTTATTCTTGTCTGTGACACATGGAAGTATTTTATATCAGTAATAGAGTATATGATATGCAGTGTGAAGTTAAGGAGAAAGAGCGAGGTAGGCAGCGAGGTTGTATTATGTGCGTGTGAATGTACGTGTGCCTCCCTCGCTCGTGCGGGCTTTCCCACGCCCTTGATTGGCTGGCGGGCCTGGCGCGTCCTAGGACGCTTGCTCCTCATGACGTAGTCGTCTGTGATTGGGTGCTGCTGCCTTTGTTAGTGCTGGGGGCTCCTGCCCGCATTTCTCCTGCAGAGCTTGGCACAGCGTGCTTGGTCCTACATGTCCTTTGCAATCTGTCCCCCCATCTAACCCCTTGTACTACTATTTCTCTCTCTGAACTTCTTCTTTTTCATACTTCTCATCTTTATTCAATTACTTATACCTTCTGGTTCTGCATACGACTTCCATAGTCGGCCAGTCGTATTACCAGCACCAGTTCTCCATATATGTTTGCACTAGCTTTAGGGATTATTAGAGTCATAGTCATATGTATCATAGTATTGGGGTGCTTCTAATTATTGAGTTGTTCTTTCCTACTATTTAATGCTAGACAGTGGAAGGTATCTTTGGTCGTTGTCTGAGTTATGTATTTGGCAAGTCAGAGCCTGTACAACATCGACGAAGCTAGGTAGCCTGTAACCCTTGTGCATATTTTTCCTTTGCAAGTGTAGCAGTATACAGGTGAAGGGCTTTTGCCTACTCTTAGCTGTATGCTTGCTACCTCAATTTGTTGACCTTTGTGGAGCGCCAGGGCAAGACCAGATACTAGAGATCTGGACTTACCAAGAGAGCCTCAAGTCACTTAACGTAACATAAGGGAAATCTGTTCAAGGGGAGACAGTAGGCTACGAGCATGCTTGCGCTCTGCCTAGTTTCCTGATACCTTTTATGCCACTGCTAGACTTTATTAGTGAGAAAGACAGCATTGTGTTTATTAACTTTCATTGTGTATGCTTTAGGAATTATTCACGCCTTATTTTAGCCTAGGTTGATGCATAGTGCACAACCCAGTTTGGCTGTTACGTTGGCTAAGGAAGTACTGTATTTGAGTGCTTATTATTAGTGCTGTCACAGAGTTGTTGCACTCCCTTGTTATAAATTATTATGTATCCTACTTGTTGGTGTATTTAAGATACACGCTTTGGTGTCCTGCCCCTGCATTATTTCTGTTCTATAAATTATTAACGAGCATCTTAGAGCATCAGACCTCTTCAGAAGATTCCTTATCTGATTACTGTAGGACTAGACTTCCAGTGTTTTCATAGAGCATTGAAGAGTTTAGTGTTGAGTACTGACTCACACTAAAGTTAACGTAAGCATATATTCCTTTATTAAATCTTATGATAGTTTATTCAAGCATTGTTATTACTTTAGAGCATTTTCGTAACGTAAGTACTCCTGTTGAGAGTTGGCTTTGCCGTCACCGGAAAGCCTTTGTAGAAGTGCACTAAAACCCAGTTAATTGATACCCCGTTATCCAGTAGATTAACTCTGGAGGGTTTTAAGTGTTTTTGTTCACCGGCGTAATAGTTCGAGGGTTTGGAATTAGCGTACCGTTGTTGCAGACATTGCCTATCATCTAGTCCATTATTAAGTGCCCTTGTTTATTTCGTAGTGCCGGTCGTAACATAATGTTACTGCGTCTTTATTTATATATATACTTATAAAAACAATAACCTTTTGAACAAATGTAATGCAACTAGAGGGACAATGGCTTCGTCACGTAGGCTAATAAACATAAGGGAACAATGGTTATTTTGTTTAGTCTATTAATGTATAATTATATTTTCATTTACTTTTTAGTTTCCATGCTAGACCTTCATCCAGCTAAGAACAAAACAAAACCACACTCCTAGACCCCCCTTCAAGATATATGTTTAAATTTTTCGATAGATAAATATCCCGGCCAATGGCCGGTTTCTCTTAAAATACAGGCTTGCTGTCGCTCGCCAGGAAAAAACACAACAGCTAAATGGCACGAAAGGTCTTGATAATGGTAAATAAATGGGACGAGAGGTCTTAAAATCGACAAAGTAATGGAGCAAACGTCCTAAAATCTGAAAACTAATGGGGCTAAACATGAGGAAGAAGGGGGACCAGAAAAGCGACCCATCTCCCCTTAATTGCACAACAATAACACTCACGTGACATATGATCTGCATATCCTATCTGGCCACAAACATTCCTGAACATAACTTATGGCTCATATCCTATCTGGCCACAAACATTCCTGAACATAACTTATGGCGCTCATATCCTATCTGGCCACAAACATTCCTGAACATAACTTATGGCTCATATCCTATCTGGCCACAAACATTCCTGAACATAACTTATGCCTCATATCCTATCTGGCCACAAACATTCCTGAACATAACTTATGGCTCATATCCTATCTGGCCACAAACATTCCTGAACATAACTTATGGCTCATATCCTATCTGGCCACAAACATTCCTGAACATAACTTATGGCTCATATCCTATCTGGCCACAAACATTCCTGAACATAACTTATGCTCATATCCTATCTGGCCACAAACATTCCTGAACATAACTTATGCCTCATATCCTATCTGGCCACAAACATTCCTGAACATAACTTATGGCTCATATCCTATCTGGCCACAAACATTCCTGAACATAACTTATGGCTCATATCCTATCTGGCCACAAACATTCCTGAACATAACTTATGGCTCATATCCTATCTGGCCACAAACATTCCTGAACATAACTTATGGCTCATATCCTATCTGGCCACAAACATTCCTGAACATAACTTATGGCTCATATCCTATCTGGCCACAAACATTCCTGAACATAACTTATGGCTCATATCCTATCTGGCCACAAACATTCCTGAACATAACTTATGGCTCATATCCTATCTGGCCACAAACATTCCTGAACATAACTTATGGCTCATATCCTATCTGGCCACAAACATTCCTGAACATAACTTATGGCTCATATCCTATCTGGCCACAAACATTCCTGAACATAACTTATGGCTCATATCCTATCTGGCCACAAACATTCCTGAACATAACTTATGGCTCATATCCTATCTGGCCACAAACATTCCTGAACATAACTTATGGCTCATATCCTATCTGGCCACAAACATTCCTGAACATAACTTATGGCTCATATCCTATCTGGCCACAAACATTCCTGAACATAACTTATGGCTCATATCCTATCTGGCCACAAACATTCCTGAACATAACTTATGGCTCATATCCTATCTGGCCACAAACATTCCTGAACATAACTTATGGCGCATATCCTATCTGGCCACAAACATTCCTGAACATAACTTATGGCGCATATCCTATCTCACTTCCAAATTTCGTGAACAATGGTTCATAACTTCGTGAGATATTTGTTTTACAGACAAATAGACAGACAGAGGCAAAACCATAGCCTCCGTCCAAATCGTTTCTGAAGGTAATTATACTGTAGGCCTATATGGTTTGTATACGATTACGATAAATATCTATCTATCTATCTATCTATCTATCTATCTCTCTCTCTCTCTCTCTCTCTATATATATATATATATATATATATATATATATATATGAAGTTTAGCTTAGTAACCCCCTCTGTACCAGCTACATCTGCTATAATATTATTATCGTTATATTTAGACGATTATTTGCAGCTTAGGCAGTATCTGTTGTAGTAAATAATGTTGATTGAGATACTGTAGTTAGAATCCTTATAATGGCTGGAGATCATTCCTAAACTGAATAAAATAGTTTAGTAGCAGCCAGAATAATAAGGGAGAGGGGTGGGTGGGGGGGAGGGGGGGGGGGGAAGGAAACTAGTTTGTTTACACTCGTTCACATTCCTCACACAACTCAACTTTACCAATAATTCCATCTGCAGTCACTAAGAAGCTTGAACTCCAAACTTACGAATTCCTCCCTTTCTCCTTAAACTTGAAATAGAGCCTAGTTTACATCCCTCTTGCTGGGGAATTTATGGTTATATTATCACAGTGGATTTTTACCAGAAAGATAGGATTACTATATGGTAATTTGGCTCCGGTTACCTATAGTGATAACACGTGTGTGTGTTGCGGGGAGGGTATAATTATCTTACGGCCGAGTTAGGAGCTGGAAGAGGTGGAGGGGGTTAGTTACGTCCACGCAGAATATATTTGCTCACGGAGGAAACAGAAGATGGACAGTGAGTGTGCTGAATGTTAGTTAATTAAATAGGACTTCAGAGGTTATCAACCCTTCTGGATTATTAAGCCAGCACACTGTAAGTTAAGAATAGCGTCAGGACTGGAGCCCCTTTTCGAAAACTCCATTCCCTTCTTGTTGTATGCATTACAACTCTAATTATATACAGCATAGAGTTGTGGTCCATAATAGCTACTATCCATTTTCAATCCTTATCAATTCCGAACGAGACAACACAATGCTATATCATAATTAAGATGTTTCAGAACTTGTCTTTGAACATATATTAAGTAACTGGGTAGTAACCAAACCCAACCTGGCCTACTTTACACTACTCCGAATATTTATGAATGTAGAATAAAATTTATATCAACCCCTACTGTGTCATCGACATTCTATTTATTGTATTCAGACTAATACAAATCAATTTTATATAGATTAGGTAGGATCTCTACCAATTGTAAGGCTTTGAACTATCTCAATCAACCTTAATTACCACTGATCCTCATCCTCCTTTCGGAACATCGGCGAGACCTGTTCTACTGCGTTAGACATATGGAAGGCCTTCCATAGAACCTGGCACAAATCTCTAATTTCTAAAATACCCTCCTTCAGTTTCTATCCTTCTATCTGTGCCTTTGTCTCTAATTTCCTTTCCGGCCGTTCCATAGCTGCGGTTGTGGATGGCCATCGTTCACTTCCTCATCCAATCAACTCCGGTGTTCCTCAGGGATCTGTCCTATCTCCTATTCTCTTTCTAATTTTCATAAATGATCTTCTCAACTGTACCTCCAGTCCTATCCATTCATACGCAGACAACTCTACCTTACACTATTCAATTAGTGTCCAGAACGCCCCAGCAAGCAATCCCTCAAAAGCAAACGTATTGAAGCCATAGAACACTTGTCTTCTGATCTATATACCCTCTCCAATTGGGGCATAGAAAACCTTGTTACCTTTAATGCTTCCAAAACCCAATTTCTTCATCTATCTACCCACTGTGAACTCCCACCGGACTATCCCTTATTCTTCAACAACACGAAAATCAACCCTTCAACTTCTGTCAGTATTTTTTTTTTTTTTTCTGTTCTCTCTTTGAAGGACCATATTACCAGTCTTGCTAAGGCGGCATCCCAGAAGCTGGGTGTGCTCAACCTATGCAAGGGGTTCTTTACCCCTGCTCAGCTTCTTGCTCTGTACAGGGGCACAGTGCGTCCTTGTATTGAGTATTGTTCACATGTGTGGGGAGGATCCTCTCACACAGCACTTCTAGACAAAGTAGTAAGGAAAGCCTTTCGTATCATATGGTTTCCAATCACCCATACTTCATATTTCATATATTATTCTTCGCTCTCAGGATAACCAATTAAAAATGCAAATGGTATACAAATGGCAATAGGCAGGGAAATCGTCAAAATGTGTATATGAATCTTTGAACGACTGCATAATATAATGCATAATATATGACTAAGTTATAATTCCATGGTATACATCAACCGGAACACAACTAACCAGTGTTTGACCATTCCCAAATATTGAGGACAAACGTAAAACGTTGAAAACATTTGGCCAGATTCTATCGCTTTCATGTCCTCTTCATAAAACTGTTTTCGAAAGTCCACGGCTCTGACAAAATTCAAATTTACCTTTTCAAACAAATATCTCTCTTTGCATAATCAGATTTCCCCTTTGACATTATATCTCGCCAACTTGGTAAATTTGTGGCCGTATTTGCTCTTGATATTATGTGGCCAAATACTTATTTTCAGCTGGCGGTAAATCAGGGAGTCAAACCGGAGCAAATTTGTATAAATAATTGCATGAATATGAGAAGGAAGACAAGACAATGAACATGCAATATGCTTGTTTTGGCCCTTTGTTTCTTTCAAAGATATAATTTGAACTATAAACCATAATATTATCCTGCCATATACAATAACAAAGGCTAACCATAATGGACTCAGCTTTCATTTGACACACTGCGGTAAATGTTCATGTTCAGATCTCGTAGCGGCTCGCTTGGTGTAGTGACTAGCGTCTCGGACTTCCACCCAGAAGGCCCGGGTTCGCGCCCACGCTCGGCGCATTAAAGATTTTTCACAAGCACTGAGTCGTTACCATCCCTCATGAGCAAAGGGATGGGATAGTAGTACAGGACCCCAATGGAAATACGCCTAATCGGCCTTATTGAGCTATCCTTAGCTAGCTTAGCAGCTAGCTTTAAGAACTATTATTATTATTAATTATAGAATACCCAGTTTTTTATACAGATTTTGTAGCGATTTATTTTGTTAATCAGTTAGTCACATAGACGCTTGCAGAACCAGACACATGGAAGCTTTAACAAATAATTGATTGCGTTTATCAAAACTATCTAGCTTTAGAATATCATAAAACCTAACCTTTTCTAACCTAGTTTCCTAATTGGGGACTATCGTACAAAATAGTAGTAATCACAAACATCCTAAATTGAAGTTATTTTTGATAAAAGTAAGGGTGCGATTTTACTTTAGCAGCGTGCACTTTACAGGTAGAGCACCACCACGGACTTAATGAGAGACTTGTTTTAGGTTTCCACGGATCCATCACATAGCTACACCCTTTACTAGTATACGAAACACAACAAAAAAGTAAATGGGACGCTATAATATTAATAATAAGGTAATTCTGCAGAACAACAACTCCTGTTATTTTAGTTATTTAATTGTAAGTTGTATTTTGTAATGATTCGTAGGTGTGTATTTTATTGTTCGAAAGTCTGGAAAACACTTTTATTTGCATTTGCATTGTTACTTGTAATTCCAATGCCCCAACAATCTAGGGGAGAGTTTGGGATGCGGGGTTTACTCAATTTGGTCAACTTTGAAAAGATATTAGCCTAACCTAACAACCTTACCTAGCCTATCCTAGTATTATGGGTGTGGGCTGCCGCCCCTACACCTCCGCTGGTTGGGTATTAAAGCAATAAACGATTGACGGGTGCCGAAAGAAAGTCGATGAAGTCTACAGTGTTTACTCCGCAATCTTCAGCTTTGCCTGTCCATAACAGGAAAATACTAACAACATTGCACTGACGTCTTGTAGGTGAACCTCCACTCTGATTGGATACTGAACATTGGGGAGGAGCCTAGAGTGTATGAGGGGAGCTAGAATGTAAACAAAGTGTCCTAGACTGGCTGTACTAAATAAGAGAAGTAGCACTTATCTGCGCATCAGTAAGGTCCCTTGAGAAAGTTAAGACCGAAAACAAATAATTTCATAAGAAATAATCGAGGAGTTGTTGTACTGCAGAATACCCTTACATTATACTAGAGATTAGTAGGCTACTTCTCACATCTAATTTATTTCCCGGCTTGGCGATTGAATTACGATTTAGGCCGTGGGAAACAGTATGTGTTGAGACTATTCGGAGAAGAACAAAAGAAGGAAGGGTCAATATAAAGTTTATGTACTTAAGTAGCTAAAAAAAAAAAATTTTTTTAATCAATTTTAGAAGTTTTTAAGGGTGTTTTGATTTGTGATATTAGTAGGAAATGCATATTTACCCATTATCGAATAGGATACAAAACGGAAAATAAGCTTATTTGGCCATAGTCGTTTGCCGGAGAATAGAGAATAAGTTGAGCGGGAGGGGGGGGAGCACCCCCCCCCCCCCCTCAGGACTTATTAGAAGAACTGTTGTCCACATGGAAGCAGCAATCTTTAAGCCACTGCTTACAGCTCTTATAAGGCCTCATTTTGAGTATGCCAACCAGGGATGGTCTCCCCACTTGGTTAAGGACATAGAGGCGGTGGAGAACGTGCAGCGGAGAGCTACAAAGCTGGTGCCTAACCTAAAGGACATGTTCTATGAAGAGAGGTTTAGGAGGCTGGATCTTTCCACACTGGCATAATGGAGATCCCGTGGCGACCAAATTGAAACCTTCAAGGTAGTTACCGGCAAATATGATCAGGAATGCACCGAGGGTCTCTTTGAGCTGAGGGAGGACAACACCTCATGGGGGAACACAAAGAAGATCTTGAAACCAAGAGCAAGACTGGATTTGAGAAAGCATTCGTTTCCCAACTGTGTTGTAAATAATTGGAATAATTTGCCAGAGTGGGTGGTGAGCGCTGATTCTGTGAAATAGTTTGAATCCAGGCTTGATAGATTCTGGAAAAATCAGGACCAGAGGTATAATTATGAAGCATTTATCAAGAACACCACATGCAGCCAACCAATAGTTAGTGTACAGGCTGCCACAGGCCCACTAGGGCCTCTTCCAGGGATTCTACTGTGAGTTTCTGTGAGTAATCCTCATATATTTCAACAGTAGTGGGCACAAACCTCATTATCCCCAACGCGAGTTGCCCAGGCTACACTCGCGGCAGATGTAAACAAACTCACCCACCTCTTGCGAGGTAGGCGATATAGGGGATTTTTTTTGGTAAAAATTGAAGAGACCCCAGACAGCCTTTTTACTAGTTAAATTTTGTCTTTTTTTGTATTTTTCTTTGATATACAGAGTTGTTTAATATCGAGGACCGTCGCATTTTAGTATTTTCAACATTACCCTAACCTAACCTAACCTAACCTAACCTAACTAACCTAACCTAACCTAGTATTATGGGTGGGGGCTTTCGCCCCCACACCCCCGCTAAATAGATTAAATCCGAGCCAAGAACCTAACCTAACCTATCATAATTACTATCACAACGACTGTTATAATGTGTGAACAGTAGGATAAAAACTAACTGGTCTTCCCCCGACGGTCTAAACCCAGCTCACGTTCCCTGTTTATGGGTGCGCGACGGTCTAAACACAGCTCACGTTCCCTGTTTATGGGTGCTCGACGGTCTAAACCCATCTCACGATCCTGTTTATGGGTAAACAGTTTCTCGTATTTCAGTATTTCACTTATAGTGAATTTGCGACGGTAATTACATGTACATCAACGAAGTATCGTCCATGAAACTTCTAGAACACGGATAATTATCGATGGGGCTTGTATCCGGGTTGTCTTCAATTTTATCCTTTTTTTTCTTTTCTAGGAACAATAATAAATGTCTACGCGCATTTAGATACATATAGGAATGAAATACATTGTATAAGAAAGCTATAGGCCACGATATAATCGACGGCTGAATTTAATTACATAAACTTTATAATGTCTGAAGGAAGAGGCAAAAAGAATAATTCAAGAAATCTGGAAAGAAAGACAAACGTTAGTCAACTCATATATTGTACGTGACAATAACAAAATAAAGGCAATCTCCCCGACCCAACACCAACACCAAGACCAAGGCGATAATATATACCTTTCCGTCCAAAATTGATAATTTTCAATAACATACACCGAACGTTCAGGATACACAAGTCGGAATTATAGCATAAGTACACCTATACGAGCTAAGCAAATTATTATTGTATTTAACAGGAAGGTACGACGAGGTAAGTGATGTGGTATAGGTGGCAATATGCAGAAATGGATTATAAGGGCATTCCGCCCCCTCTGACTCCCTTACGAAAATCTATGGTTACTCACTCCACCCCAACTGGACTTTTACCGTTTTACCCAACCAGCGGGGGTGTGGGGGCGGCAGCCCCCACCCATAATACTAGGATAGGTTAGGTAAGATTGATAGGTTAGGCTAATGTCTCGCTGAAACATTGTAAAATCTGTGTCGCATCTAGATTGATAGACTTTGGGGAATGAAGCATTTCCTCAAGAAATAAAGATTCAAAACACACAAATCACATGAAAACATAGCAAAAAGGTCATGTTTTCTAATTAAAACTCATAATGGTGCAAGTATGCAAATTTACCCACAAGTGTTGTACATCAAAACAATACATAAACATGTCGTGGGAGATAATTTTCAACTTCACACATTTGTGTTTACCGGTTACAGCCAGTGCACCGCCACGACACCAGCATCAATACTATTCATCTTGTAGCTCTTTCTACTGCCTTCTGTTACGGCTGGATCGGCAATACATATTCGGGATTCTTGATCGTAGGACAGAAATGGCTTATGTGACAACGACACGCTCGATTCCAGTCCCAAATACTATATGCTCCAGACAACAAAAGCACCAACGCCCTACAGAGTTATCGTCTATGGTAACGAGGTACCTTAACTCGGCGAAAGTGTACAACAGGGGTAGGCTATGAGGCTAAACTCCCTCAGACATTTATAGGTTACGTTATTACTAAAGAAATGCAATACTCAAGAAACTACGTTAATATTAAGCCTCTAATAATGTAGAATAGAAGCAGGCTAAAGGTATGACAGTGAAATGCTAAATGACAAATGTACACGCCTACTTGAAAGCGTGTGCACTAGAATAACTGTCCCCTACTAACATGCACTAGCATGTAGCATACAAGATGTTCATGATCCAGTAGATACCTAATAATACACATGGAAGGAACATAAATAGTAGTCACTTATTATAAGAATGAATCTATACTTGGAATAACTAAAAGGTTGCAGGCAACAGTACTGCGCCGGTAGCCTACTACCGCATAGGCTACTTCGCTTCTCTCACTCTGTCTCCCCTCTGAGTCCGTATGCGCCCTACGCAACAGAACTCCGGACACAGCAGCAAAACGACAGTGCAGTTAATTGATACATGAAAGTATTAATAGTGTTGTCTTGTGTGTGAGTAATGTGTATTGTAAAGTGTTACATACATAAACTTAAAGAGAGCTGCAATGCATAGTAAAATAAAGATATATCCCACTCATCATCCCCATGTGTTCTAGCTAGCAGGCCAAGTCACAGGAACAACGAGTCCCAGCACCGAAAGCGAGAACCCAGGAAAAGACTGTAGAGAACACAAGGACAGATAAATTACGTTACTCTACTATACCGGCACTACGAGCGAGCTGTAGTCTCTGGTACTGCACTCGCTCCTGGCTCGGTAGGCAAATCAAGGCTAAGTCCTCGCCCCTCTACAGACAACTCCTGGGCATGGTCGGGCTCTTACACATGGCACTAGTCTAGTCACAAATTGGATGATGAGCTGGGCATATAACTCGTGAACATGTAGAACGTTCACCAACTATCCTCATCAAGAAGATCGCTGTTCACATTAACCCCTTAAATCTAATACATGTAAATATATGCTTGTCCTAAGAGTAATACGAGAGGTGAGTGCTGAAACTCCTTTAGGACCTCAAGGGAAGGGTATGCATTTAAATAGAGAGAAGAATGAAATGAGAGTAATGTCGTCAGAGAGAAAGAGTGCAACCGTGAGAAATTGGGAGAGAGGGCAAGGGATGTTAGAATCTCAAAGGTTCTAGGCAACCTAATCATGGAACACACAGCGAGCCTCCAGGCAATGTGCAGCACGACAACATGGGCAGCCCAGGCAGCATAGGCAGGCGGCAATGGACTACCAACCCTGTCGCACCTAGCTATAAGCGCAGGGCTGCCAACCGGTCCATACGTCTGGCAACCACCCCCCCGGCAGCGTGGCGCATTGCTACCCTCTCGCTCTGAAGTCTAACTCACTCTCTCTCTCTGAATTCCTATTGTCTTATCTATCAACTTCTCTATTGATACTACATATTAAATGGAAGGTCTCGACATGGCTTAAAACAAAACCCACCACTGGTTAGCACATGACGAGACCTTTGCAGAGATACAAAGAACATAGTTATACGTTGTCACACTCAATATAAGCAGCCAGCACGGTACCGCACCGTGGCGGTACAGTGGAGTACCAAGGAGTACAATCAGGTTAAGTTGCCACGCACTGGGTGCGTCACAGCCCCCCCAAGATTTTAGATAATCGACCTTAGAAGCATTATCAAAATCTGACAGGCAACCAACCGACCTGCTACCCTTAGCTGCCACTAATTGCAAAAGGTGCACAACAACTGAAGTGTGAATTATACATAAAACACAATATCGCATGCATCATGCTACAACAATAAAGACTTACAAAACTAAAAAAAAAAAATTCTCGTTTATTTTATTGTTTTATAATCTTTTTGGACGGCGTTATGATAGCCTAATTTTACTCCTGCTCAACCCACACCCCGTGCACGACTATCCTGGATCATCAACCCTTGATAGACAATCTGCTATCACGTTCTCACTCCCGGCAATATGCTGAATGTTGAGATTATACTCTTGGAGCATTAGGGACCACCTGGTCAACCGCATATTCCGATTGTGAAACTGATTTAGGAATTTCAAGGGATGATGGTCCGTATAAATCGTCACTACCGGGCCGTAGGCTGGAACATAAACTTCGAAATGTTTGAGCGACAAAACGATAGCAAGAAGCTCCTTCTCTATAGTCGAGTAATTCCTTTGTGCCGAATTAAACTTGCGAGAAAAGAAGCTCACTGGGTGTTCCAAGCCCTCGGAATCAGTCTGCAGTAACACTGCCCCGGCACCCACACCGCTGGCATCAGTCGCCAGCTGAAAACTCCTGGAGAAGTCTGGGGCTCTCAAAATCGGATGTGTACACAGCAGGTGCTTGACTAGGTCGAAAGCCCTCTGACACTCCGCAGCCCAACAGAACTTCACTGACTTCGACAGTAGATCAGTTAACGGTGCTAAGACAGTAGAGTATCCCCGGATGAAGCGCCTATAATAGCCTATCATACCTAGGAACCGCATGACCTGGCGCTTAGTGGTGGGCCTGGGAAACATATTGATAGCCTGTATCTTGCTCAGGGGGGGGCACACCCGGCCTAACCCGACCACGAAGCCAAGATACTGCACAGTAGCCTTTACAAACTCGCACTTCCTCAGGTTCACCACCAGCCCAGCATCGTGCAACTTCCCAAACAGGGTCTCTAAGTGCCTTAGGTGATTTTCAAAATTGTCATCATACACTATCACGTCATCAAGGTAGACCGTGCAGTTAGGGATTTCGTCACAAATATCGTTCATCAGGTTCTGAAACGTGGCAGGTGCGTTCTTAAGCCCATAAGGCATTACGTTACATTGGTAGGTCTTGCCATCTACCACAAAACCACAAACTTGCTTAGCTCGGTCCGACAGGGGTACTTGCCAGTAACCTTTTACAAGATCAATTTTAGTAAGGTACTTTGCATTCCCTATCTTGTCCACGCTGTCGTCAACTCGAGGCAAAGGGTAAGGGTTGGTAGTGGTCAAGCCATTTAGCCTACGAAAATCTATGCAGAACCGCACCTTGCCGTCAGGTTTTGGCTGCAACGTGACGGGTGATGTCCACTTCACATAACTTTCAGTGATCATCCCTCTCTCAACCATGTACTTTAACTCCTCCCGTAAAGCTGGCAACTTTACCGGGGGCACACGGTAGGGCACTGACTTGAAGGGCACATTATCACCGACGTCCACGTCGTGCGTTACCTGAGTAGTGAGACCTGGGTGTTCGGCGAAAACAGAGGGGTATGACCTGAACAGGCCTAGGACAGCAGCACCCTGGTGCTCAGGCAGGTGACTTACAGCTTGCCTAGCCTCTTGTTCAGTATTCCCCGCCCACTGTTCCGCGGAAATGACACAGTCCCAGCTATCCTCCTCAGCAGCATGACTGTCCCCACCTCCTTCTCCACCCTGGCCGCTGCAGGCCAGCACAGGGACAGTGAGAGGCTCTGAGGGGCGTCTCACATACTCTTTCATGAGGTTAACATGACATAACTGATGTTTTTTCCTACGGTCAGGTGTTGCAACGAGATAATCAAGGTCGGACAGTTTCTTAGCCACCACATACGGCCCAATAAACTTGGCAGAAAGGGGGTGTCCAGGCAAAGGTAAAAGCAACATTACCTCCTGACCCACCGAAAACTCCCGAAGCTTCACCTTGGCGTCATACTGGTGCTTCATGACCGCCTGTGCATTAACCAAGTTATTACCTGCCGCTGCCATGCAACCTATAAGTCTCTCCCGGCTCTCAAGGATATATTTAAGTACAGACCCCGGCTTCTCTTCGCCCTCCCAGATCTCTTTCACCATACTTAAAGGTCCTCTCACATTATGGCCAAAGACTAGTTGATTTGGACTGAACCCCAGGCTCTCTCCTGGGACTTCACGTGCAGCGAACAGAACATACGGTAGACCCAAATCCCAATCAGTGTCATGTTCTGCACAGTAACAGCGTAGCATACTCTTCAGGGTCGAGTGCCACCGCTCCAAGACTCCCTGACTCTCGGGATGGTAGGCTGACGACACTACAGAACATATACCGTGCAACTGAAGGGTTTGCTTGAACAATTTGGATGTAAAATTGCTCCCCTGGTCTGACTGCACCTCACGTGGAAATCCATAACGGGAACAGAACAATAATAAGTTTTTAACAACTGCCTTTGCCGAGCCGTTTCTCATGGGGTATGCGTCCGGGTATCTCGTAGCCACATCCATGATTGTCAACAGGAATTTATTGCCACTACTAGTAGGCGGGAAAGGGCCAACCAAATCTACTACAACTTTGCTGAACGGAGGCCCGGTGACAGGTATGGGAAACAAAGGTGCCTTCGGGATGGTCTGGTTAGGCTTCCCCGTTGTCTGGCAGGTCGCACACCCAGCCACCCATGCACAGACATCAGCCTTGACCCCAGGCCACCAGAAAAACCTGCCCAATGCCGCCAATGTTTTTGTTACCCCCAAATGACCCGCCACCGGCACATCATGCGCCAGACACAATAAGGACTCTCTATACTTATTTGGAACAACCACCTGGTCTACTACCCTCGCACCGCCCTCCCACTTCGATTTGGGGTTTAGAAATCTGCGGTACAATATCCTGTTGAGCCTAAAGAAATCTCCCGGCTTTGCATCCCCATCTTCCTCCAACTCTATGGCACCATTGCTATAACGAGCTAGGCTAGCGTCTTGCAGCTGCTGCTCACTAATGTCCCTGGGCGTCAATGCATCAAGATGGTTTTGTAATAAGACATTACCCCGGCTAGTAGGCTCTACTGCCTTAGTGGCTCTCGCTACAGCTCTTGCCTCACGCGAAGTCTTACCCAACTCTGCCTTGTTACACACCATATCTGGGCCAGAGTCAACTCCCGTGTTTATTATAGGTCCAAGTACCGAATCACCGAGAAGTGCAGCAGAATCAATGTCCCTTTTCCTGCCCTTAGCAACCTTCTCCTGATCCTTCCTCCACTGTCCCCGAGGTTGAGTGCTAGGCTGTGCAGGAGCCGCAGAGCGAGATCGGGTTACCACACAGGCCATCTCATCCTGTTGGCACCTCCCAACCCATTCCCGATTCTCACCATCCACGTCGGCCGCCCTCTCGGCAACGACTAAGGGTGGAGTCCCGGAAGTGGGCACCGCAAAGTCGTTGCCGAGAAGAAGGTCGACGCCCTCAACTGGCAAACACTCAACGATCCCTACATCCAGCTCCCTGCACACCTCTCCCACTCTCAACTCCAACCTCACAAGTGGGTATGACCTCGTAGCATTTATACCCTGCACCACAACAACTCTGGCCGCATTTATCGGTTTCCCTGTGAAGTTCCTCAACAAAGTTTGCGAAGCCCCCGTATCCCTCAGCAAGTCAACCCTCCGTAGTTCACTCCCCCAGCTCACAAACCCGTGTCCCCGATGGCTACAGAAAGTGTCCCGGACAGGTGTCGAGCCTTCCGTACGCTTCTTTACCGCGTGTGCCTCAGCTGCTGACAACCTACCCCGGGCAGTTGCTGCAGCCTTCAGAGACACACCGATACTGTGAACCAATGACACCGGCTTAGCGGGAGTGTTACTAGGGCACTCACGTGAATAATGGCCTAGCTTCTGACATTTGTAACATTTCACATCCCCAATGGGCTTCTTCCCTTGTGCGGGCGAAGAAGGGGCCTGACCTTTAGTAAACGGGAGAGGCTTGTGTTTGTAGGTGTTATTAGGTGCAATGCATTTAGTGTGGTTATGTGTGTCATAGGATTTGTTATTATCGAAAACTCTGGTGGGTGGGGTATAGCGCCCCTTCTGCCCTGACTCAGCCCTCTGAGCGGCACCGCAACCACGAATCAATGATAATCTGAAGTCTGCCATCTTGGCAGCCTCCTCTACTGTCTTGGGACATTTTTCCTTAATGTTCAGCGTTAGATCGGTTCCAGTGCATTTGTAAAACTGTTCCAGATAGAAAAGTTGCTTAATTTCCTCAGCCGACTCTGCGTGCTCGGACCGAAACCAGTTATTACCTGCATCTGTTAAGTCCCGTGCGTGCTCCATAAAACTGACGTCGCTCTTCTTATTCACGCCACGGAACTTCAATCTATAAGTTTCGGGTTGCAGTTCGTAGGCCCGGAGCACAGCCTCCTTCACCAGTCCATACACTACACTCTCGTCCAGTGACAGTGCATCGTAGGCTTTCAACCCCTTACCCACTAGACGTGATGAAACTAATGCTGCCCATTTAACCTCCGGCCAGTCATACTCACGACACTTCTTTTCGAAACGAGCAAAAAACTCAGTCACTGCTGTCTCATCAAATGCGGGTACTAACTTAATTAAATGCGAAAGTGAGTCTGTAACCCGGTGCCCACCACCGAGATGACGCCCCGTGGTCTCTACTCTAGACTTCTCGACATCCATTTCAGCCTGGTACCTGGTTGCATCCTGATTGGCTTGGATTCTAGCAACCTCTATGCGTTCTATACTAGCCTGTTGTATCTGAGTCTCCTGCAGCTTAATCCGTTCTATACTAGCCTGTTGTATCTGAGTCTCCTGCAGCTTAAACTTAGCTAGTTCTAGCTGAAATAACATCTCAGGAGACAGGCCTGGGGGGGGAGAGCACAAAATGGGGGATCCACACCGAGACGTGTTTACGGGTAAGCCAGCTTGCCCTTGAAAACCCTCCTGCTGCATCGTGCTAAGACTCGCTGGCTGAGGGCCCAGCTCAGGGGTAGAGTGGAATGGAGGCTTGGAGGGAACCCCCCAAGACCCCACTCCACCCACCGCCCCATCGCCATCACCCAACAAACATGCCACCAAATTCTTCTTGGGCCAACTGTCAGGACAGTCCCGCCCCAAAACCGTGGCTAAACAGCGAAGACCGTAACAATCAATAGCCTGCAGGCGCTGTTCGGTCAAAGGTGTCTGCAAAAATGCCCGGGCATCCCTCTCTCCACTTATAACACTCCCCTCCCTAAACATCTGTTGTACTTGCTGGTTACTAGGCTGTACCGTGTTATCCTCCCCCGTAAATGATGAGTCATTAGACATGGTGCTGGTTATACAATTGCTGTTCATAAAAAAAAAGAAGTGCTTATTACTAATTGCAGTCTCGACTCACAAAATGTTAAAGATGCTTGAATGACTCTACTCTAGACACCCCCAACGAAACAATCTGCAAGTCCACCAATACAATAATGACACAATAAAAATTCCTCCAATATGCAAGAAAATTCTAGCCAGCTCTACTAGGTAGCATAGAATAGTTCTCCAAAAAACATGTGATAGGATACTACTGAATCTTGTGCAAGGTCGCCATTTTGTTACGGCTGGATCGGCAATACATATTCGGGATTCTTGATCGTAGGACAGAAATGGCTTATGTGACAACGACACGCTCGATTCCAGTCCCAAATACTATATGCTCCAGACAACAAAAGCACCAACGCCCTACAGAGTTATCGTCTATGGTAACGAGGTACCTTAACTCGGCGAAAGTGTACAACAAGGGTAGGCTATGAGGCTAAACTCCCTCAGACATTTATAGGTTACGTTATTACTAAAGAAATGCAATACTCAAGAAACTACGTTAATATTAAGCCTCTAATAATGTAGAATAGAAGCAGGCTAAAGGTATGACAGTGAAATGCTAAATGACAAATGTACACGCCTACTTGAAAGCGCGTGCACTAGAATAACTGTCCCCTACTAACATGCACTAGCATGTAGCATACAAGATGTTGATGATCCAGTAGATACCTAATAATACACATGGAAGGAACATAAATAGTAGTCACTTATTATAAGAATGAATCTATACTTGGAATAACTAAAAGGTTGCAGGCAACAGTACTGCGCCGGTAGCCTACTACCGCATAGGCTACTTCGCTTCTCTCACTCTGTCTCCCCTCTGAGTCCGTATGCGCCCTACGCAACAGAACTCCGGACACAGCAGCAAAACGACAGTGCAGTTAATTGATACATGAAAGTATTAATAGTGTTGTCTTGTGTGTGAGTAATGTGTATTGTAAAGTGTTACATACATAAACTTAAAGAGAGCTGCAATGCATAGTAAAATAAAGATATATCCCACTCATCATCCCCATGTGTTCTAGCTAGCAGGCCAAGTCACAGGAACAACGAGTCCCAGCACCGAAAGCGAGAACCCAGGAAAAGACTGTAGAGAACACAAGGACAGATAAATTACGTTACTCTACTATACCGGCACTACGAGCGAGCTGTAGTCTCTGGTACTGCACTCGCTCCTGGCTCGGTAGGCAAATCAAGGCTAAGTCCTCGCCCCTCTACAGACAACTCCTGGGCATGGTCGGGCTCTTACACATGGCACTAGTCTAGTCACAAATTGGATGATGAGCTGGGCATATAACTCGTGAACATGTAGAACGTTCACCAACTATCCTCATCAAGAAGATCGCTGTTCACATTAACCCCTTAAATCTAATACATGTAAATATATGCTTGTCCTAAGAGTAATACGAGAGGTGAGTGCTGAAACTCCTTTAGGACCTCAAGGGAAGGGTATGCATTTAAATAGAGAGAAGAATGAAATGAGAGTAATGTCGTCAGAGAGAAAGAGTGCAACCGTGAGAAATTGGGAGAGAGGGCAAGGGATGTTAGAATCTCAAAGGTTCTAGGCAACCTAATCATGGAACACACAGCGAGCCTCCAGGCAATGTGCAGCACGACAACATGGGCAGCCCAGGCAGCATAGGCAGGCGGCAATGGACTACCAACCCTGTCGCACCTAGCTATAAGCGCAGGGCTGCCAACCGGTCCATACGTCTGGCAACCACCCCCCCGGCAGCGTGGCGCATTGCTACCCTCTCGCTCTGAAGTCTAACTCACTCTCTCTCTCTGAATTCCTATTGTCTTATCTATCAACTTCTCTATTGATACTACATATTAAATGGAAGGTCTCGACATGGCTTAAAACAAAACCCACCACTGGTTAGCACATGACGAGACCTTTGCAGAGATACAAAGAACATAGTTATACGTTGTCACACTCAATATAAGCAGCCAGCACGGTACCGCACCGTGGCGGTACAGTGGAGTACCAAGGAGTACAATCAGGTTAAGTTGCCACGCACTGGGTGCGTCACACTTCAATAACATCAGACAACCAACAAACCTCTCCTACCCTTCCTAACACCCTCACTTACTTGTTGTAAATAATGCAGGTTGGTGTTAAGCCGGGAAGCCCACAGTATTGTTATCACCAGAACAAACACCGCCGACACTGAGGTTATATTTCACTACACTGTACGGTCACGATCCCTAATAGCTCTACCCCCTTGGCTTGAGGCGAGTTGAAGCCATGATTAAAGAAGCGTCAGGCGATCGGACACGACCACTGTATGATGAGACGCTCACTCATCTGAACCCCAACTCGTGAACACTGTTATGAAGCAGAACTGAATTAATTGCCTTAACATGTTAGGTTTGTATTATGTAATATTTAAAATATGCTATAGGGGTGCAATGCCTGATGAGTTATCTGCTCAACAGGTGGCGTTGTGTGTGTGTAAGTGTGAGAGTCCGAGTGTAGGGGGTGAGACAGTGAAGCACGGGAACGAGGTGGCTTCAGAGATGGGGTCGTTTCGGGCCATGAGTGAGCACCGTGCCTCATGTGAAGGCAAGATGGCAGGTGCTCGTTGTACTCTACGTGCTTCACATGTCTCACTCCCTAGACTGGAACAAGACCTCACGGGCTTCACTGTTCATTGTAAAGCGGTGAATGTTAAGGCTCTCAGCCTATGCCGGAGAGGAAGTAAGTTGGAATATAGAAAAAAAAAAAAAAAAAAAAAAAAAATAGATAGGATTTTGGGCCTTATGCAGAGATGTAATTGTTAATGAGACCTAGGAAGTTTTTTTGTTGTCTCATATTTGGTGGTTTCATGCTTGCTAGTGTGTTCTTGTGGCAGGTGAGCAGGGGCTAGACCGGAGGGGAGGCTTTTTGCGATCCTTTAAGTAAAGTCTGCTGGTGCGAGTCCTGTGGACCCGCACGACTTTACTAGGATACCCGTGGGAGTCTGGGGGCATTTTCTTGTCTGTGTCCCTGTGTGTCTAGTGTTGTGTTGTGTGAGGGCCCTTGCCTAGTCCACTCAGCACTGCGCTAGCACGTCTTGCTCTTGTTTTAGGGTCGCCAGGAGAGAGTCAGATACTTGGGATCTGAGTCTCTCAAGAGAGCACCCTTTCAATTAGAGTAATTTGGCGCACAGACTTGGGAACGTCCCTAGGCTAGAGCAGGTGGCTCAGCCCGGATATCCGAAGCCTATATCCTTCCGGCTAGACCTCTGCCACCTGGCAGATTAACAGCTAGGGGTTTATTATTTCTGCATGCTTGTTATTGTGCCACAGTTTTACCGTTCTTGTGAGCATTGTGAGTCAGGGTGTGGCTTAGAGACTCTGTCCGAGCAGGTTTGCCTGACTAAGAGTGAGAAGCACACCTGTATGTGGTTATGTTGCGAGTTGCTGCCTTTATTTAATTATACCTATGCCATTATACACTGTAGGTCCTATCACTAGTATTTATTCCTGCTTATTAGTTAAGAGTTCTCTAAATCCGTAACGTACTTTCTTTGCTAAGCATCAGATCCTACAGTAGCCGCATGCAGTTTAGAAACCTGCATCTTGTCTACCTGTACGATGTTTTGAGGACTGTTTGCATTCACCTTCTTTCACGCAGGGGTGATTAGTTGTATTAATTAACGTAACGTTAAGTGTACTTTCTTCTAGTTTGTTATTAAATTGTTTCTGCAATTTAATTCCGTTATCTATCTTTTCCTTGAAGCTTTAAGTCAACTTAATTGTGTGATCTTTTATATAGCCTGCTTGACTATCAGCAGTCTATAGTGCGTGCACCCTGTAACCGAGTCATAGGATACCTTGTTGTCCAGGCAGGACTCTTGACGGTTTAGGGTGGTTTGTTGCCTGGGTTTATAGATAAGGGTTGGATCTAGCGTTTTCCGTTGTTGCTTGTCGCCGCATACCTAGTCCAATAGAAAGAGCCCAGTGTTTATATATCCCAGGACGTAACACTATCGCAATTAATCCTTTTAGATACCATATATTCTTACTAAGCTTCATAAAATCGTCTAAATGTAGCTGATATCCAATAAAACAGATGTTGCCGGTACAGAATGGGTTAACCATAGGATAATTATGGAATGCGGTAGATTGAAAACAATCATGTTAAGGATAAACTGTGTGGCTTATGTTCTAATTTTCCTCTTCCTCCTCCTCCATTCTTCCATATTCCTTCCCCTCCCCTATATATCTTAGCTTTCCCTCCTATACATCCGTTCTCTCCCTCGTCCTTCTTTACCCACTTCTTTCTCCTATTCCTCCTACTCCAAATGTTCTCTTCGTCCTTCCTCTTCCTGCCCCTACATCGCCCTCCTCCACTGCTCTTCCTTCCTTCCTCTTCTCCCACTTTTTTCTTCTTTTCCTCGTCCTACAAATTATCTCCTCCTCCTCCTCCTCTTCCTCCTTTCTCTTCTTCCCCCCTTACACCTCACTTCTCCTGCCTGCTCCTCCTTCCTTCCTGATGATAACATACACTAGGTGGCGCACACTCTGTCACCTGGGAATTAATGTTCTCTCTCTCTCTCTCATGTATATTTATTTAGTATATATGTATTAGTCTATGAATATATCAATTGTTTTCCTCTCAATCCGTCCATCTGCCAATTCACTTATCTTGTCACAAAGTTCTCAAAATATCTACCTGTCATTTCTCTATTTATCTGGTGAGGTACAGCTACTGACAAATAATTGTGAGGTCTAGCGAGTTTTTAGCAAATATATCCATATAGATTGATGTTCAGATCAAATCAGCTATATATAGTAATAAATACATATTATGTATTGGTTATTATGTAATATTTACTCCACCTTATGCTAATATTTTTTTTTCACCAACTCCTTGATGTTTCTAATCTAACCCCACTATTTTATTTAAAATATAAATCATTTACAAAAACATGTGCTCATGTAGTGTAAACAAGTGTTTTGAACAATTTCAGTCCCATTTCGGTTTGAGCTAGAAACAGCCGTTTCTGAGATATAGATAATTTCCCGACACTAGTCGATTTGGGCCTGGCGGCCATCTTGGCAGCCATATTGGAGAAAAGCCCCCCACACCAGAAATGCGTACCCAAGCTAGAACTCATCCCTAGACATCAAATAATCATTTTGTGAAGAGAACAGCTGTATACAATTCCGTGCCATGGTCACCATCTATGTGGCTCCTAGACTATCAAAAGACTCATCCTTCATGGAAACAACCCAAACATCCTCCTCTCAACTTTCCAACACAACTTTTGGCCTAAGCACTCCACCACAACATTACACACCACACTAACTAAACACATGCTAGATGGCCTTAACCCTTTGAGGATCATGATGTGTTTTGACAAATTATTCTGGCTATCATTAGATGATATCAATCACCTCGGGGTGAACTTGTGGGTGCTACAGAGTTAATTGAGATATTAATAACCACTTTAATTCCCAGATATCTTTCCTAAATTGCATAGAATCAGCTAATTATAACCAAAATAAAATCTAACAATGCGTCTAAGATCCTCATGGGACTAACCAAGCTTGTCCACCCCCCCCACCCCCCCCTCCACCCCACCCCACCCAGTAATGGCAGCCATAGACATCAGCAAGGCCTTCGACACTGTACCCCGACATACACTCACACAACAAATACTAAGTACCACACTTAAATAAATTACAGGAAATGGCTCATAAAATTTACCTCTGCCAGACATGGACATATCATCTACAGCAAATATACATCCAAACATGTACACTACCCAATGGCGTCCCTCAATGAGTAATTATATCACCAACCCTTTTTAACCTTTTCCACCACGATCTCCCACACCAGAACACAACACATGAAACACACATTATCTCATATGCAGACAACCTCACCATTACATCACTACACCGCAAAATCGAACAAGCAACAAGCAACCAACAACAATACCTCCAACATTTGGAACAATGGCTCCTACAAAACCGCATGACAGGCTCACCCCAACATGTTCTATCACTTTGCTTACCCCAGACAGACATGAATCACGCTTTCACCCACATGTCACACTACTCAACAAACCCTTCCCCTCAACTGAACCTCTAAATTACTTGGCGTACCTTATGACATACACAACATTTACTTCATACAAAGGAAACGCAAACACCAGGGCCTTACAAAACCTAAACATCATAAGAACTCTCACAGGCAAGGCAAGCTACTTTGGCCAACAAAAAGATACACTGTCCATACTTTACAAACAGTACATCTTCACAACCATGCACTATGCTTCTCAAGCCTGGTCCACCAGCACCTCAACCGCAAACATGAAAAAACTACAAACCACTTAGAACAAAGCCCATTGGTGATGGGCTGGTCTATTTGGTGATGGGCTGGTCTATCAGAGTGAGACCTGAGCGATCTCTGCCATACCCATAGCTTATTCTGACTGTTCCTTTTACTTATATATTTCTAGATCTCGAGTGACGGCGTCTCTTCCGTGGATTGACCTCCCAATCTACCAAGATTGGAAGCCAAAGCGTCACATTTTTCCTTTGCCCCTCAACTTTCTCTTCATAATTGCTGAGGGGCACAGGGCCCTGGGTGGGGCTTTGGTTTCCCGGGCGTTTCCGCACCCTCCTCAGCTCCCCGTCATGGAGTGGCTTCCGTCACCCAGGCTTTATTGTGGTCGGCAGGGAGGATTCTGTGGGGGCGCTCTGTTATGGCCTTGGCCTTGCTCGGGGCCTTGGGGCTGTTTGGCCAGGCAGCTTGGGGAACGACAACAACAACAACAACAAAGCCCACAAAATCACAACATGATGCACACAAACCACAAACAAAAAATCACATACATGCAGAAACACAGATCCTTCCTTGGAAGACCCATTTAGACATGATAGGAAAACAGTCCTACTTTTAGCCCACTACTCACTTCACCCATGCTACTCATTAAACACCTCGCAACATGAAACAAACACCTGTCCATTATTTCAACGTCGTATACATCAACATCCCACCCACACCTCACAACACCAACACACACAAGCACATACACACAAATCTTACCCAACAAACCATCAACATCAGACCACACAACTTAATCCTATAGTCCCCACCTCCCAAGATTAACTCATCGGGAAACACATTTCCCAGAAAAACCCGAGTCATACTTGCACGCCTCAGGTCCGGAAACCACCCGCCATTACACTATTACAAACACAGAATAGATCCAACTCAAGAACCTTTTTGTCCCCACTGTCAACATCCTCTGACAACACAGTACAATTAGCCCTCTCGCTATCCTGTGGACTCGGGGTTTGTCGTTTAGCATTCAGAAATAGAGTTCTTTCAATCTCATAATTACCTCTCCAATAATTAGTGTTCTGTCCACAGCTCACTCAAATACAAATGCAGAGGTTGAAGTAACTAAACTTAAGTTTATAAACACCCCAGATGGTCACAAAGGAATTTAAGTAACTCAGACAAGGCGCAATTTGCGTCCTGTGCATGAAAGGGTTAATACTCCACTGCCCAGCACAGACATAACTTCAATAGCACTTCACACAGAGATCTCTGGACCCACCCGAGGGAGGTGATGGACTACCTGGACACCGCGGGGTACCCATAAACGGGGGGGGGGTGGGGGGGCTATTACATCATCAACAACAATGTTGACGATGATAAGACGCTTCACCCAATTCAGATGCCGATAATTTTCTGGGCAAACTATAGTGAGCCTGTAACCTAAAAGCCATCGGCCATCAGCCGGTATATATTACTGTCGAAAAATGGGCATTTTATTAGTTTGAATGAAGTCTGGGTCGGTGTTTTTATTAGCCTATTAACAAACTAAAATGCGTTGCTCGAGGATAGCAAAAACAAGCAAAATCCTCAATGATAATTAACAACCTCCAAGACGTCGGATCAGATAGTGATAACATACTAACCAGAAAATTGTCTTCTCCATTTCGTCTGTATTAATCTCAACTTCCGCCAGCAGGGAAATGAATGTTCTACAATTGTCTTCTTCTCAAGAGTTTTCCCATATTTGTTCTCCGTTTCTCTTGTGGTACCTATTTATGTCTACTAGAAAAAAGTCTACAGTTAAGAAATTGAACATGTAATTATTATTATTTGTGAAGGCACGGATGATTCTATTCTTGAACAATATAAACTCGCTCTCGCTCTCTCTCGTTAGGTGCCAAGAAGGATTTATCCAGTATAATAATTCATTTAGTTGTACAAACACATACACACATATTGTATATACATTCACTCTCTCTTTCTCTCTCGTTGGGTGCCAAGAGGGATTTCCCCAGTATATTAATTAATTCCGTTTGTACACACACACACACACACACACACACATACACACACACACACACATGCACTGTTTGTATATTTTGTTATTCTTATTTATATTTTTGTTATTAACCTAACAAGTGCGCATGGGGGTAATTGAAAACGTCCCCCTGTGCTGACGTATTTGAGGTGTTTCCGTCACTAAAATATTCATTGTACCATTAATAGCATTAATAATTATCCATATGCGCCTATTATGGGTTGATTATAAAGGTATTAACCTGAAACAACAATAAAACGAGTGAAAACAGCGTTTGGATGGTCAAAATCGGAGATATAGCCCGCGAGTTGTATAATGAATGGGTGAGGCAAACTGCTTTCCCGCCAATTTCCCCCAAGGCCACTGAGACACAGTCGATCGATACTCTCTCTCTCTCTCTTGCACTCGCTTGCCATCAGTGATGACAACACCCTGCTTGCAACTCGATAATGTTAGCACGAAAATATACCTCAGAATAAGGGAATAATAGGGAAAATAGGTGATAACTGAAGGAGAGGAGGAAAGTGGGGAAGGAGGGGAGGTAGAGGACTGAGATTTTGCATGGCCCAGGGGCCAAAAAAAAATAAATAAATAAAAAAATAAAAATAAAAAAAATATTTTTTTTTTCTATGTCAAAAGTTGATTTTATATTTTACTTACTCTCAAGAGTCTTCCCGCAGTCCGCCGGGGGAACTCTTAAGAGTCTCCCCGCAGCTCCCGGGTTAATAGTCACTAAATTCCGTACAATACAAATATAGTATTACAATTTACTCAGCGTATACGGTGTGCTACTTCATGAGTATCTCTCTCTCTCTCTCTATATATATATATATATATATATGTCGCAAGGAGTTAATATGTTTGGAAACGTGAACTAATCTTTGTTGGCCCTGTGTATATTCATAAGTATACTATATTTAGGGAACTCAAAAATTTCAAATTCAGTCCGGTTCTATATAGGAGACTTAACTTTTCAATTTTGAGTTCCCTATATGGATATTTAGGAAACTCAAAGATTTCAAATTCAGTCCGGTTCTATATAGGAGACTCAACTTTTCAATTTTTAGTTCCCTATATGAATATTGTGACGCATGCCGAGTATGAGCATGCTGTACAGAACGCTCAGTCAGGCCCCACTCTCGCTAGGATCGTCAGGGCAGGAACTTTGGCTGTAGTCTGTGTAGAGTTTCCTAACTCAGTTTATGTGAACCGTTGTACTATAAGTATTATAATTATGTATTTTGTTTTCTTCTAAGTCAACGAGTTCTATTTTATATCATTAGATATAAGTATTGTGTGTGGGACTTATATATAATGATGAGAGAGAGAGTTATGTAACGACGGCCAGTGAGCGCGCCACGAGGTGTGTAGGCCTCACTCCCTCCTCCCTCCTCCCTCCTCCCTCATCAAGCGCGTGGGAAATCCTTTGTCGATCCCAGATTGAGAGAGAATATGACGTCATGATTGCCAGTGGGCGGTCCTTAAGTAGTTTGAGATATGCCGCTAGAGGGCCGAGTATAAAAAGAGAGGTTCTTGCCACCATTCTTCAGAACTCATCAGGCAGAGCGACTTCTCATATCCCTTGCAACTATCCATATTCTTCCGACTGATGTGAACTTTCTCTACTCTCTGAACAGCCTATCTTCTTCCCTTCTCGACCCTTTATAACCTCAATGACCCCTTTGGTGCAGATTTAGTCAGCCAAAGTATTATCGCTTGAGTTCTCATGAGATAAGTGCCTGTTAGATAGCCTATTTTTGGAAGGGTTAACTAGAATAGGATTGATTGATGTTTGTTGCACTCGTATATGCATTTCCCTGTGTGCGATTATTCATGTTCCTGTTTTCTGCTGGCTTAGGCAATGCTAGACTGGGATAGGGTTTCTGAGTTGTGATTTCCTATGAGTACTAGGTTGCGGTTGAACCAGTACAATTGCAACGGAGACGTGGAACGCCTAGGTGGTCTTTCTGACTGTGTACCGTGGGAGTTTAGCACTGTGTTGCGAGTGAGGGCTTTTGCCTCTGCCACCCAACACTGTGCTATCTCATTTGCTTGACTTTGAGAGGATCGCCAGGAGAGAACCAGATACTAGTGATCTGGATCTCTCAAGAGAGCATCCCGTCAATTAACGTAATTTGGCCGCACAGTCTTAAGGACCTCGCTAGGCTACGAGCCGCTTGCTCAGCCATTGTTTCCTAGCCTACTACATCCCAGCTAGACTTTGCTCGGTCAGCAGATACAGCATAATATTGAAGCTCTCCTTATGTATGTTATTGTTTATGCACTATTGATTTCATGTGTGGCACGCTTAGCTACTGTAGAGATTAGTGGCCCACGAGCACAATCCTAGTAGGCTATTGTCAGTGCATTGTCGGAGTACTTCTTCTTAATGTTTGCCATTTACTATTGTTTATTCTTATAATTCTTCTTATGTCAACTTAAAGCCTTTAATATTAGTTAATTGCCAGTGTGTTACTTATTGAATTGCTGTTCAAAATCCGATACTTACTTCTTACGAGTATTCGAGAAGCATCTAACTTTATCAGAAGATTCCTTGCTTGATGCTCGAGGACTATTGTTTAACGTAACGTAATAGTGCCGATCCGAAGTAGAGGGTGGAGGACTTCTTAAGTTCTTAGTCAAGGGTGGATTACTTCGGCTTCGGCCAACACTATTCTTTAGTGTTGTAGTACTTTCTTCTTTGTTTGATTGTTGACCAGACTAGATAACTCCCGTCTTGTTATTAGTCTGTTGTGTGAAACGCTAGTACCGAGTTCTTGTATACCCCGTTATAGCAGATAGAACTCTGGAGGGTAGTGGCGTTTTTTGTTCGGCTGGCAGTACTCTGGGGTTGGGATCGTGTGTTTCCGTTGTGGCAGCGAGCCATACTCGAGTCCTGTGTAAGAGCCCTAGAGTACCCGAGTGCCCGGTCGTAACAAATGGCGACCTTGCTTAGGATTTTGTGAACAGTATAATTTTTTGCAGAGTTGTACAACATTTGTTTGTTCGTACTTTAGCGTACATATTGAAGAATATATTTTTTTGTAAGGCAATTAGGAGAGCATTTAAGAGACTCCAGTTAATTTAGTAATTAGTGCTTACATAAGGGAGTTTAACACTTTTGTCTCGAGAATTTTTTGTGAACTTCAGTATGTCGTGCCCTAGTACTGACGAGGAGCGAGAGATGCCATTTGAGGAGGTGCCGTTAGTAACTAGTGAGGAGGATGCTAGACTTTTTGTGAGTAAGCGGTACCACGTGACGGAGGAGAGGCTGACTGGGGTGAATGTTTATGGCTTGCACCTGATAGCCAAGGTTTTGGGTCTATCCAATGTAGGAGGGATGTCCAAGGGGGAGCTGATTTCCTGGGTGTTGCGTGGGCAACATGGGGTTTCGGAGGAGAGGGCGTTTGGGGGGGTTCCTCCCCAGATCCCCTCTCACTCGACTCCCACAGTGCCGTCCACTCAGTTGCCGGAGGTTAGCACTCTCCCACAGAGGGATGAGAATTGGAAGATTGGAGTGCCCTCGGGCGGTGCGTATGGTGGTTCCCCAGTTCTTGCCCCCCCTCCTTCAGTAGTGGCAGCTCCCTCTTCCTGCCTGTCTCCAGATATGATATTTAAACTTGAGCTTGCTAAAATTGAGGCTAGGAGGCAGGAGAATGAGACTAGGAGGCATGAGATTGAGGTTGAGGCTAGGAAGCAGGAGAATGAGGCTAGGAAGCAGGAGAATGAGACTAGGAGGCATGAGATTGAGGCTGAGACTAGGAGGCATGAGGCTGAGCTTAGGTACGACTCAGAGAAATATTGTGCTCAAATAGATTTAGATAAGACTCGTGTCACGGCCCAAGTACGAGAGCAGTCCTTGGCCCAATTAGTCAAATTGGTGCCGGTATTTAGTGAAACTGAAGTCACAGAATTTTTTAATCGTTTTGAGAAGAAGTGTAGGGAGCATAATTGGCCTGAAGAGAAGTGGGCAGCTCTGGTCTCCTCAAGACTTACGGGTAAGGGTCTGAAGGCTTATGATGCACTGCCTTTAGAGTCTTGCATTGACTACCCAGAATTGAAGAGAGCTGTCCTACGGGCATACGAGTTGCAACCAGAAACATATCGATTGAAGTTTCGGGGTGTTACAAAGACTAGGGAGGCGACCTTTCTTGAACATGCCCGGGACTTAAAAGATGCACTTACAAACTGGACACGTTCTGAGAAAGCTGAGACGGCCGAACAGTTGACTGAGCTGTTTCTGCTCGAGCAGTTTTATAAGTGTACAGGTGCAGAAATGACTTTAACTATTAAAGAAAAGAATCCAAAAACTCTACAGGAGGCAGCTGAGATGGCTGACCTCCGGCTATCATTAATTCGTGGGTGCGGGTCTGCCCAGCGTAGTGAGGCAGGTAACAAGGGGCGTGACGCCCCACCCCCCCGAGTTAGTAATATATCTTATGCAAACAAGTACAAGAGTTACGATACCAAGACTGACCACAAGACTAGCACCGTCCCATTTAAGAAGGGGCCGGGCCCTTCCCAGTACCAAGGGAAGCCCAAAGGGGAGTTAGAGTGTTATCAATGTCATAAAAAGGGGCACTTTGCAAGAGTCTGTCCTAGCAAACCACCTACAGCAGCTGTGTCTTTGGCCTGCAACATTGGTGTGTCTCTGAAGTCTTCTGAGTTTGCCCGGGGCAGTTCGTCAGAGGCTGAGGCACAGCCAGTGCAGAAGCACCTGGGAGGCTCGAACCCTGCTCAGGATGTTTTTTGCGACCATAGAGGACGGGGTTGCGTGATGTGGGCGGGGCGCAAGCATGGAGTAAAGGTCTTGCGTGATACAGGTGCTTCCCAGACTTTGATGAAAAACTTGACTGGCTACCCTATAAATGCGGCTCGGGTGGTAGTGGTGCAGGGTATTAATGCAACTCGGTCATACCCGCTGGTGCGGTTGGAGTTGGAGGTGGATGGTGTGGCACGTGAATTGGATGTTGGGATTGTGGAGAAACTGCCAGTGGAGGGCGTCGACCTTCTTCTCGGCAACGACTTTGCAATGCCCGCTTCTGAGGTTCTACCCTTAGTCGTTGCCGAGAGGCCGGCCGACGTGAGTAGGGAAGAGCGAGAGTGGGTCGAGCGGTGCCAGGCACAACCCATGGCGTGTGCTGTCACCCGAGCTCGGGCAGCTAAAGTGTCACAGCCTAGTCCTCCGTCTTCAGACCAGCAGAGGAACGATCAACAGGAGGAGGCTAAAGCTGGAGTTGGTTTTAAGAGTTTTGACTCGGCGGCTCTCCTGGGTGATTCAGTATTAGCACCATTACTTAGTTCTGGAGTAGCCCCTGGGCCTGTCATCGAGAGTGACGAGGCTGGGCATGACGAGTCTCCACGACAGCAACGTTATGAACATCGAGAGAGACAGAGGGAGCAGCCCAGTATCGGGGAGGGTCATGCATTGCTCCGGGAGCAGTTAGATCGCTTGGCACCCTCAGATATACGTCGGTTGCAGCTGGAGGACCCTGAGCTCCAAACGTGTGCTAATGGAGCTGTGGAGCTCGACAAGGACGGTGATGCACAGCCGGGAGATTTTTTTTATTTAGATGGCATCCTCTATCGGCGTTTTCAAGACCCTAACCGTAGCTGGAAAAAAGGGTCCGGAGTAGTGGACCAGTTGGTGGTGCCGCGGGAGTGCAGGGATAGCCTACTGAGTTTGGCGCATGACACACCGCTGGCAGGACATTTGGGGGTAAGAAAAACGGTGGCGGCTTTGGGGAAGTTGTTTTGGTGGCCGGGGATGAAGTCTCATGTGCAGTCATGGATAAACTCATGTGATATTTGTCAACGGGTCGGGAAACCAAACCAAGTTATTCCTAAAGCTCCGTTGCACCCTATTCCTGTAATTGGGCCACCTTTTAGTAAGATTGTTGTTGACATGGTTGGTCCACTCCCTCCCACAAAGGCTGGTAATAAATTTTTGTTAACCATCATGGATGTTGCCACTAGATACCCCGATGCATACCCCATGAAAAACGGCATGGCTAAGACGGTAGTCAGTAACTTGTTGTGGTACTTTTCAAGGTACGGGTACCCGGAGGAGATTCAGTCTGACCAGGGGTCCAATTTCACCTCCAATCTCTTTAAGCAAACAATGCAACAGCATGGGATACGGGCGGTGGTATCGTCAGCGTATCACCCTGAGAGCCAAGGGGTGCTTGAGCGGTGGCATGCCACCCTTAAAAGCATGCTCAGGTGTTATTGTGCTGACAACGGAAGAGATTGGGATCTTGGATTGCCGTATGTACTGTTTGCTGCTCGGGAAGTGCCTGGTGAGAGCCTGGGATTTAGTCCAAACGAGCTGATTTTTGGACACCGCGTCAGGGGCCCCCTTAATATGCTGCGGGAAATTTGGGAAGGAACTGTGCAGCCTTGTTCCTTGTTAAAGTATGTGTTTGAAAGCCGTGAGCGCATGCTTAAGAGTCTGGAGATGGCAGGTCGGAATTTAACAGGATCACAAGCTTTAATGAAGGACAGGTATGATCGCAAAGTGAAGCTCCGGAAGTTCATTGTAGGACAAGAGGTATTAATTTTGTTGCCTTTGGTTGGTAACCCCTTGTCTGCGAAGTATACTGGACCCTATAAAATTGTGGAGAAAATTTCGGACCTAGATTACCTTGTTGCCACTCCAGACCGGAGGAAAAAGAACCAGTTATGTCACGTGAACCTGATAAAAGAGTATGTGAGGCGCCCCTCTGAGCCTCTCACTGTCCCTGTGTTGGCTTGTTGCGGCCGTGGTGGAGAAGGAGAGGGGGGCAGTCAAGCTTCAGAGGAGGATAGCTGGGATCACCATGTTTCAGCGGATCAGTGGGCGGGGAACTCGAGCCTAAGGGCTGACGAGGCTATAGCTCATTTGCCTGAGCCGCAGTTTGAAGCTATCCGTCAGTTGCTCGGTTCATACCCCACTGTATTTGCTGAACACCCAGGCCTCACTACTCAGGCTATGCATGATGTTGACGTGGGGGACCATCTACCCTTTAAGTCAATCCCGTACCGTGTGCCCCCCATAAAACTACCCGCTCTGAGGGATGAGTTGGAGTATATGCTCGGTAGAGGGTTGATAGAGAAAGGCACCGTTAAATGGACTTCCCCCGTAACACTGCAGCCTAAGCCAGATGGCAAGGTACGCTTCTGTATTGATTTCCGTAGGCTAAACGGTTTGACTCCAACTAACCCATATCCTCTTCCTCGGGTTGATGATAGTGTTGATAAAATTGGTAATGCTCGGTTTTTGTCTAAAGTAGATTTAGTAAAAGGTTACTGGCAAGTACCTTTGTCCGAGCGTGCTAAAGAGGTATGTGGTTTTGTGGTGGACGGGAGTACTTACCGGTGTAATGTTATGCCCTACGGACTTAAGAATGCACCAGCAACGTTTCAGAACCTGATGAATGAAATTGTCAAGGACATTCCAAATTGCACCGTATACTTGGACGATGTAATCATTTATGATGACGACTTTGAGAGCCATTGTGAGCACCTGGAGACCTTGTTCCGGAAACTTAGTGAAGCAGGTCTGGTAGTAAATTTGGCAAAGTGTGACTTCGTAAAAGCCACTGTGCAGTACCTTGGGTTTGTAGTGGGAAGGGGACAGGTGTGCCCTCCTCAGAACAAGGTACAGGCTATCAATAAATTTCTGCACCCAACCACCAAGAAGCAGATTATGAGATTCTTGGGTATGATAGGCTACTACAGACGCTTTATAAAAGGTTACTCCACGGTGTTGGCACCTCTCACAGATTTGTTATCTAAAGACAAAAAGTGTTTGTGGGCGCCTGAGTGTGAAAAGGCTTTTAATTTGGTGAAGCATTTGCTGTGTACTCACCCGATACTCAGGGCCCCAGACTTTAACAGGCCTTTTCAGCTGGCAACAGATGCTAGTGGTGTAGGGGCTGGTGCCGTCTTGCTACAGACAGACAATGAAGGTGTGGAACACCCAGTAAGTTTCTTTTCTAAGAAGTTCAATGCTGCACAAAAGAACTATTCTACAATAGAAAAGGAATTACTGGCGATTGTGCTGTCGCTCAGGCACTTCGAGGTGTATGTTCCAGCCTATGGCCCAGTCGTGGTTATCTACACTGATCATCACCCTTTGAGATTCCTAAATCAATTTCACAATCGCAATATGAGACTGACCAGGTGGTCTTTGATGTTGCAGGAGTATAACCTGGACATCCGTCATATTGCGGGATGTGACAATGTGATCGCGGATTGTTTATCGAGGGTAGATGATCAGTCGTAGGCTATCACAGGTGTATGATCCCGGAGAGATTGACACACGGGTAGCCTCCTGCTTTAGTTTGAGTAGTATTTTGCGCTTGGTGCTTGTTGGCTCGCGGTTGTAGCCCAGCGTATTGGGTCGTAAAGCAGGAGTTGAGCGTTTGGTATAGAAGAAAAAATAGGCTGCCCTTATAGTGCAGCCGGAAAAAACATATTAAAATATAAAAATCATAAAAAAACTCTTTCTTTTGTTATAGATAATTGTATAAGTTTGTCATAGCCTGTAGAGTTTGAGTAGTCCACGAACTATCAAACGGCTGAGCTGCTGTAAGCTCGCTCTGGGAGCATGATATTATGTCTTTTGCTATTGTTAGGGAGGAGTTATGAAATGTGATTTTTTTTTTATAAGATGTGTTTTAGTAATAAACTCAGCGTTGTTTTAGTGCCATGCGGTCGCTGGGTGTGGGGGGTTTGATGAGGTTCTGCGTGTCAGATTTTAGCTCAGGGTTGAGCAAGTAAAATCTTGGGGGAGGTGTGACGCATGCCGAGTATGAGCATGCTGTACAGAACGCTCAGTCAGGCCCCACTCTCGCTAGGATCGTCAGGGCAGGAACTTTGGCTGTAGTCTGTGTAGAGTTTCCTAACTCAGTTTATGTGAACCGTTGTACTATAAGTATTATAATTATGTATTTTGTTTTCTTCTAAGTCAACGAGTTCTATTTTATATCATTAGATATAAGTATTGTGTGTGGGACTTATATATAATGATGAGAGAGAGAGTTATGTAACGACGGCCAGTGAGCACGCCACGAGGTGTGTAGGCCTCACTCCCTCCTCCCTCCTCCCTCATCAAGCGCGTGGGAAATCCTTTGTCGATCCCAGATTGAGAGAGAATATGACGTCATGATTGCCAGTGGGCGGTCCTTAAGTAGTTTGAGATATGCCGCTAGAGGGCCGAGTATAAAAAGAGAGGTTCTTGCCACCATTCTTCAGAACTCATCAGGCAGAGCGACTTCTCATATCCCTTGCAACTATCCATATTCTTCCGACTGATGTGAACTTTCTCTACTCTCTGAACAGCCTATCTTCTTCCCTTCTCGACCCTTTATAACCTCAATGACCCCTTTGGTGCAGATTTAGTCAGCCAAAGTATTATCGCTTGAGTTCTCACGAGATAAGTGCCTGTTAGATAGCCTATTTTTGGAAGGGTTAACTAGAATAGGATTGATTGATGTTTGTTGCACTCGTATATGCATTTCCCTGTGTGCGATTATTCATGTTCCTGTTTTCTGCTGGCTTAGGCAATGCTAGACTGGGATAGGGTTTCTGAGTTGTGATTTCCTATGAGTACTAGGTTGCGGTTGAACCAGTACAATTGCAACGGAGACGTGGAACGCCTAGGTGGTCTTTCTGACTGTGTACCGTGGGAGTTTAGCACTGTGTTGCGAGTGAGGGCTTTTGCCTCTGCCACCCAACACTGTGCTATCTCATTTGCTTGACTTTGAGAGGATCGCCAGGAGAGAACCAGATACTAGTGATCTGGATCTCTCAAGAGAGCATCCCGTCAATTAACGTAATTTGGCCGCACAGTCTTAACCCGGGAACTGCGGGAAGACTCTTTAGAGTTCGGCCGGCGGACTGCGGGAAGACTCTCTGGAGTAAGTAAAACTAAAAATCAACTTTTTACATCGAAAAAAAATTTATTTTTTATTTTTTTTTTTATTTATTTTTTTTTTTTTTTGGCCCCTGGGCCATGCAAAATCTCAGTCCTCTACCTCCCCTCCTTCCCCACTTTCCTCCTATTCCTCAGTTATCACCTATTTTCCCTATTATTCCCTTATTCTGAGGTATATTTTCGTGCTAACATTAGCGAGTTGCAAGCAGGGTGTTGTCATCACTGATGGCCATCGAGTGCAAGAGAGAGAGAGAGAGTATCGATCGACTGTGTCTCAGTGGCCTTGGGGGAAATTGGCGGGAAAGGAGTTTGCCTCACCCATAGATTATACAACTCGCGGGCTATATCTCCGATTTTGACCATCCAAACGCTGTTTTCACTAGTTTTATTGTTGTTTCAGGTTAATACCTTTATAATCAACCCATAATAGGCGCATATGGATAATTATTAATGCTATTAATGGTACAATGAATATTTTAGTGACGAAAAACCTCAAATACGTCAGCACAGGGGGAGGTTTTCATTTACCCCCGTGCGCACTTCAGAGGTTAAGGACCTCGCTAGGCTACGAGCCGCTTGCTCAGCCATTGTTTCCTAGCCTACTACATCCCAGCTAGACTTTGCTCGGTCAGCAGATACAGCATAATATTGAAGCTCTCCTTATGTATGTTATTGTTTATGCACTATTGATTTCATGTGTGGCACGCTTAGCTACTGTAGAGATTAGTGGCCCACGAGCACAATCCTAGTAGGCTATTGTCAGTGCATTGTCGGAGTACTTCTTCTTAATGTTTGCCATTTACTATTGTTTATTCTTATAATTCTTCTTATGTCAACTTAAAGCCTTTAATATTAGTTAATTGCCAGTGTGTTACTTATTGAATTGCTGTTCAAAATCCGATACTTACTTCTTACGAGTATTCGAGAAGCATCTAACTTTATCAGAAGATTCCTTGCTTGATGCTCGAGGACTATTGTTTAACGTAACGTAATAGTGCCGATCCGAAGTAGAGGGTGGAGGACTTCTTAAGTTCTTAGTCAAGGGTGGATTACTTCGGCTTCGGCCAACACTATTCTTTAGTGTTGTAGTACTTTCTTCTTTGTTTGATTGTTGACCAGACTAGATAACTCCCGTCTTGTTATTAGTCTGTTGTGTGAAACGCTAGTACCGAGTTCTTGTATACCCCGTTATAGCAGATAGAACTCTGGAGGGTAGTGGCGTTTTTTGTTCGGCTGGCAGTACTCTGGGGTTGGGATCGTGTGTTTCCGTTGTGGCAGCGAGCCATACTCGAGTCCTGTGTAAGAGCCCTAGAGTACCCGAGTGCCCGGTCGTAACAATATTTAGGGAACTCAAAAGTAATATGTTGAGTCCGGTGAGTTGGATCACTATTTGTGGTACTTATGAAATCACCATTTGTTTCCTTATATAATATATATGGCGCATTCTGAGGTATGGTTAATAACACATTATTTGGAGAAAGTGGGGTTCTGAAAGTTGAATTGTGTTCAGCACACTGAATTACCCTTGGAGTGTAAGTTTCATTGTATTAGCATTATTTTCAACAATATTGAGATATGGATAATAGCACATTATTTGGAGAAACTGGGGTTCTGAAAGTTGATTTGTGTTCAGCACACTGAACTACCCTTGGAGTGTGAGTTTCATTGTATTAGCGTTATTAACGACAATAGTAGAAACAAAACAAAAATTACACCCTTATTTTTTAGAGATACAAGAGTGTTGCCCTAGTGAATTGGGTTCAGAACGTTAAATTACATTTGGTGTGTGATTCTCAGCTCATTTTGATGTGTTTGGGCTAAATTAGATTGTTTCGAGTACAATGTTTGTGGTTAAGGGAACTCAAAAGTGAAAAGTTGAGTACAAAATAATGGGTCTAAATAACTATCGGTCCAACTGGACGTACTTCTGATGTTTCTCTATACCTTATTTTCAACTTTAGGAGTTTCTTCTGGTGCTTGTTTAGATCTACACCATTATCTTAAACCACTGTAGAAGTGTCAGGCATGTGTTCCATCAAACAACGAAAACAGTTGGGACTCAATTGTTCAAAATCGCCCTAATTAAACAAAACGTGGTTGACAAATGGTCTTAAACGTTAAGAATTTAAGGTGAAACTCTGCAGTTTTGGAATCCTTGCTCAATTCTACCCCGTACACTTGATTTTTATGATTGTAGAGTCAAGAGAAATGTACCAAAATTCAAATTATTCAAAAAAAATAAAATTGTTCCCTAATAATGTGATTGTCAAAAGAGGACAAAGACGGCAAAAATGTATGTGTATATATGTAACTTGGTACCATATGTAGCTGCTGCTGTGTCTCTCGTCTTAATACAAATCGTAGGCGCTGTGTTGTTGTAGGCTTGGGTTGTCGTCCATGCTGCCACCATATAATAATTCTATGTTGTTGCAGGATTGTAGATATACACACAGGCTTGTAATGTAGTTTAATCATCTTAGGTAGATATTACAATAGATGTTTACAGGTCGAGAGCTGAGCTATAACTGGCAGCTAATGCTGTCTGAGCATACTGAGTCAATCAGTGCGAGTGCGCAGGTTGAGTGAATCATTATGGAAAATGGAATACTGAAACAATTTGAACAGGGAGACTAAACTAAATGACATATCATGACAATGAGTAAACTATTATATTGCTTATTGTTTGGATGGGTTTTCCACATTCTATAAAGTCAATGTTTGAATTAAGATTCTCTTAGACTTGTAATACTTGTTTTATCTCCTCTCTTTTTCCTACCCTTCTCTCTCTCTCTCTGAGGTCCTTCATAATTTGAATACAATCACCTGGCTGTCGTCACTGTATTAAAATAATTGATAATAAGAAGTAAATGGAATAAAGGAAGAGGAGAGAGAGAGAGAGAGTTAGTTAGTTAGTTAGTTAGTTAGTTAGTTAGTTAGTTAGTTAGTAAGTTAGTTATAGTTAGTTGTGTATTATCTCCATAGCCTTGGGCCTCATACTGACCATGATTGCAAGAACCGTCTCACTGGCCCCGAATTGAGCATATCATAAACCCGTTGACGATTTTATTCAGCTTAAGAAGAATGTCTAAGGGTGAAAGAGTATTTAATCTCCTTTAAGCTTCTTACTCTCACAAATACTTCCTAGAATTAGAACTTAAGTTATTATAGTATCAACATATAACATATTAATTTGTTAGTAGTCTTGGCAAATCCAACGTCAAGGCTATTAACCTAATTGCAATGACGACTTGTCTATTTTGACTGCTATGTCGTCATTCCAACCGCGGTTAAAAAGAAAACGTCTAGAGTCTACTCCTTATCTTGCTCTAGGAGACGTTGTACATTAACCAAAACTACCACCGAAGGTGAAAAAAGCATTAGAAGAGAAGAAAAAGGGGTTTACCTTAGTTACCGCTCAAGGCCCATCCCGTGTTCCGTCATGCGCCGATCCCTGTCGAACGTGCGCATGAGCGACCCTCTCTTGTTATCATTTTTTCACGCGCCTCCATTGATTGAGTCCGCTTTTGTTGTGCTCCTTCAATTCACCCTGTTTTAGGTTCGTTTCGGCTTTTCTGGCCTTCTTTTTGCTAGACAGATGTTACGTGATCTAGGACACACCTAAATGGGCTCCTCAGTGTGTTTAATGGAGACGCGTGTGGAAATAGCTACCGTAGGTACGGGGGCGCTTGGCGTTCCCCGTCTATATGTTTTCATTCTTTCTCTTTTCATATTCTTTTTTCCTGTTAGTCTGGGCATAGTTTAGCTTTTAGCTTCAATTAGCCTAGCTTGTTTATCATTCAGGAATTGCTATGCCCTTATGAGTTCTCATATTTTCATAGCCTAGGTGTACAGTTGGTTCACAACCTGAGATTTCGTGGTGGCGGTGCTGTTTGTAGAGTTTGTGTCAGCCGCATAACTAGCGTTATTCCCGAGTCCCCCCTTTCGAGCCTTCACTGTGTCTCAAGGGCCTGGGCGCTTAGTGGTTCGTGATACCCAGAGGTACCCCACGGGGGCCTCTCCCTCACTCCACAGGGTTTTTTCGCCCCTGACACATTCTCTACTCGCGGCTAGGCCACCCTTTTTCTCACCAGTTTCATTACTGGTTTTTTGTGTTTCCCTTCCTGTTTTCACCTCCATCCTTTCATCACTTTTGCCCAATCCTGGGGTACCCCACGGGGGCCCCTGTTGTGCCAAACCACCCAACCTGCCACTTCTCCTCATGGGCTTTGCTCTATCTCTGTGGGTTGGGTGGTTCCCAGGGTATGTGCCTCCTCTCCCCTGGTGTGCCTTCCTTGCCTCTCCCTTGACCGGTCGAGTCAGGATATTATCAAGGAAGACACTGCTCAGCTAGATGGTCACGGTCATCTTCGCTTGGAGTTCATAAGGAGTTGACGCTTGTTTGCCGGCCTTTTTTGGTTTTCCTAGACGCCCCTCTCGCTTGTTCGGCACCGGGCCCTCTTGGCCGTACCCGCAAATTTGCGGAGTGCTCGATTCGGCCCTCTGGGTCGTTTCGGCTCCCCGCAAATTTGCGGAGATCGCTGGGGGGTCGCGTGACGATGTGGGAGGTTTGTGTCGGTACGGATCTACCTCTATTGGCCCGCAAATTTGCGGTTATAGTTGGCATTCACTGTTGACCCTTTTTTGTGTCATATTGTTGCCTGATACTATATTGGTGTATGCACTTTCCTGGTGTTATAGGCCCTGCATGTAAGATGTTGAGTGGTGGTTAACACTTTCTCCATCTTCGCAGGTTCTGCTGGTGCTCTTCCGCCTCGGCCGCCCTCCTCACCTACCTCTGTGCTCCCGGTTTAGGGTGAGTACAGATACCTGTTTGCATGTGTGTTCCTGTTTCCCCATGCTCCTTCCCTGGTTCTTCTTGGACATTCTCTCCACTTACACCTTCGTCGTGCTGATTCTGGTGTGTGTTCTTCTCGTGCTGGTCGGCTGCTTTGCTTTCGCCTTGGTTGTCGCTCCCCGTGCTTGGTGAGCCACATGTCCTGCTTGCGCCACTCGCTCTTTGTGTCCTCTACGGCCTACCTCCCTGCTCTGTGTGGCCCGTGTCTGGCCCTGGTGGTTGTGCTGCTCCATGGCCCTGGTTCCTCGGCGGCGGCTGTGGCCTCTGCTTCCCTTCCGTCGGTGTGGCCGATGGTCTCCCGCCACATTGGGCCTGTGGGCCGCCGTTCCCCGGCATTTGTTGCCGCCCGGTTCCGCGTCACCCTGGGTATCCCTGACCCGACTGCCGGCCGTTCACCACAGCCCGTAGCCTCGTAGGTGGAGCTCTCGTCTCACACACGAGGGGTCGGGGGTTCACTCCCAGACCGGGCGGTGCGAATTGGGCTTGTCTCCTTTCGTGTGTTAGCCTCAGTTCACCTAGCTGTAAATAGGTACCTGGAATTCGTGGACGACGTTGTGCCGTCCCATCTGGGGTTGGCACAAATGGTACAAGGCGAGCTGGGTATCATATGGTTCCCCTACGCTACTGGTCAACTTAAGCCTCCCCGCTCGCCTCGCTACTGCCCCTCGTCGTCCTCCTGCTCACCTTGACGTCGCCCGTCGCCCTCGTCTTGGTTCTCGCCCTGAGGCCGGGGTTGGCGGCTCTGCTCCTATGCGCCCTCCCCTGGCCTCTACGGATAGGGGCTCTCCTCCCTTCCGCCCGCTTTCCTTGCCCAGACGACTTCCTCTTACGTTGTCCTCTCCGCGCGCGGTTGTTCGTGCTGTCGCTGGCCCTCTGCTCCCTCCTGCACTGTCCAGGAGGGTCCGCCTGGGTGTCGTTGCTTCTCCTACTTCACCTGCTTCAGTGCCTCTTCTTCCTTCGCGGTCTCGTCCCACGGTGGGGGTCCCTCCCTCCTCCTCCTCGGTGTCGGGCCGCCCTGTTCTCTCAGCCCCGGGGGTCCTTGCTCTGTTTCCCCCCGCGGCTCCTTCTGGCCTCCTTTCACCCGGCCAGCCTTCCCCCTCCCGTCGTCCTGCTCCTCCTCCTTCTCTTCCTGCCCTTCACTTCCCGTCTCGCCTGGGGGGTACCCCTCCTCTTGCCTCGGTGAGGTTTCGGGGTCCCCTTTTTCTCGGGAGCTGTCGTGTCGCTGGAAGAGGGGGATGGTGCTGTTTTCCCCTCGGCCGTTCGTGTTTGGGGACGGGTCCCTCTATGGCGGCACGGCCGTCGTCGCTCGCCTTCCTTGGGCCGCGGCGCTGCTGGTTCGTGTCGTGGGTCTCGCTCCCGCTCCCGCTTGTCCCTGCGGGCCGACCCTTCTGGGTGGGGGGGGGGGGGGGTCGCCTCTCTCGGTTCGATTGTTGGCTTTGCAGGGCTGGGTTGTGTCACGCTTCGACGGGTGCTTGGCGTCGTTGGACGCCTCCCTCTTCTCGCGCTTCTTGGCGGTGCCTCACCCTCGGCGCCTCGCCCTTCCTACCCCTGCTCCGGTCCCGCTCCCTTCTGCAGGCCTACGCTCTGGTCAGACTTCAGCCGCGCTGCCCTCCTTCCGGCTGTTCAGTCCCTGGCTGTTTTGACGGGTCTGTCCTCCTGTGGGGTGGGTTTGTGCGACGCCGGTACGCCTGGCTTCGTTCATGCTCGGTCGCCCTCTCCCCTTGGAGGCCTGGTTTGCTGTGGCCTTCGCCTTCATACCGTTCCGTCGACGGCTCTCCTTCGGTCCCTCCCTTAGGTTACTAGCCTTGACGTTGGACTAGGTTCGTCCCTGCTTTTGCCTCCTCTTGTGTCTGTCGGCAGGTTGGCCGGCGCGTTCTGGTCCTGGATGGGCGCGCCCATTCTTGGACTTTGTTCTATTGCTACCCGTTCTTCTCTCACCCGGGTCAGGCCTCTGTCGCCACGGTTTTTCCCTTGCGACAGAGGGTGGCGGACTTCTTGTCTTGTCTTTCGGTTCCCTCCAGCCGTCTGTCCCCGCCTGCGGCTTTTCGGGGCGTCTGCGCCAGGCGCTCTTCGCGAGGGTTTGGACCGCGTTCTGCGGGTCCACCTTCGGCTCGCGGTGTCTTTGGTTCCCGAGCTGCAGGCGTTTTTGTGCGCGGCAACTCGGCGCCGCCCGACAGTGCGGTCCTCGTTCTGCCGGCCGGCCCCCTTGGATATTCGTCAGGGTTTGTTGTACTCTGCGCTATATACGTCGGGGTTGTTTCAGCTGGTTGCTTGGGTATGCTCGCTTCTCTGTCGGCGGCCCCTGCTTCCGACACGCGACGACGCGCTGTGTCGTTGCGGTCCCTGCTTCCGTCTCGCCCCGTCGTGCTGTGTCGCAAGCGGGGTCTTCTCAGTCCCGTCCTTCTGCCGGTCCTCTTCGGGGTGCTGCTACGAGTGCTGCCGCCTTGCGCGGCCGCAGGACTGGGTCGTTGCAGGCCAGTGCGTCGATTCCGCCTCGCCCTTCTGTTCTTGCCCCTTTCATCCCCGCTGTGTCGGGGCTGGCCGGTCTTCCACTTCCGGCCGCCCTTCGACGTGGTCTGCCCCGCGCCGGCCTGGGGTTGGGGGGGGGGGGGGGTAGAGGTCGACGTGGCGCTCGTGCCCGCACGGCCCGTACCGAGGGTACCTCCGCGTCAACACAATGTGTAGTTCTCTGGGTCGGCCTCCTTGTTCTCCTTCTCGCCTGGCCGACCGGGTCGCTCCCCTCCTCTCGGGTGCTCCCTCGGGTTGTTTTTGCCCTTGCGCTCCTCGGTTGCCGCGAGGGACGTTGGGGGCGGCGGGTTGCGCGGTGGGGTCTCCCCTGGTGGTGGACGTCTCGACCCCCTTTCCGCTCTTGTCACCAACGCCGGTCCATCTCTTCGGAGGTGGCCCACGTGCTCACTTCCATGCCCGAGCTGGGTAGCGTCGAGGGGGTTGATCGCCGGTCGCCCGGTTTTCCTCTCCCGTGTCTTTCTGGTCCCGTCGGCGAACTGCGTCGCGATGCGGCCGTTGGTGGTTCTGTCGGCCCTCAACGGGCGCGTCGTGCACACACGGTTTCGGATGCTGCCGGTGCCCCTGGTCCGCCTGGCCCTGTGCCCTCTGTCGTGGGTTGTATCGCTGGCCCTCCAGGATGCGTCTTGGCTCGTTCCTCTCCATCCTCTCTTCCGGCGATTCTTGGCCGTTCAGCCTTCCGATCGTGTGTTCCTGTTCGCCGGCCTTCCCTTCGGTCTCCACATCGCGCCGCGGATCTTCTCCGCACATGTGGGGCAGGCTCTGGGTCCTCTCCTCAGGAGCGGGCTCCCGCTCCTGTTTTCCTTGGCCGTCTGGTTGGTAGTTTCCGAAGCCCTCGGCCCGTGCGTTGGCGACGCCCTCAC
>JBAKBP010010412.1:0-78126 GCA_037953745.1 Lithodes maja | reverse complement strand
CTACATCAAGAAACCAAAATCCTCAAAGTCAAAGACCATCTGGACATGAGAGGCACTCAATTCCTGGCAGCAGCCTCCACGAACCAAGACCACCCACTAAACTACATGGCAACACACTCAGACACCAAGAAATATCAAAACAACACCCAGCACACTGTATCACACACAATTATTGTCCTCTCTCCCTCCCTGCCCACCCCGAACCAACTTCCAGAAGCACATCCATACTCCTATCTCTCGCCAATCCATCCACTCACTCACAGACAACACGCAGCTGCATGCACGACCTCCCGAAATCCATCCTTCCGAATCCTCCCTCCCTCGCGAGGACAGAGTCCACCTGGCCAGGCTGAGATGCGGACACCATCCAGCTCTCCTGAGCTATCAGAAGAGACTGGATGACTCCGTTGTCGACGCCTGCCCGGGATGTAACACAGCACCCCATACCATTAAACACATCATCGAAGACTGCATTTCACACAACCACTTACGCCAACAACACAACCTACACTCAATGAGAGCTCTGTGGGAAAGCCCGATCGTGGCCATGGCCTTCCTCAGGGACTTGGGGCTGTTCGGCCAGGCAGCTTAGGGAACAACAACAACAGGTAGCATCACACGAGTATAGACTTTCTATCCGATTAAAAAATAGTATGCATGTACAGTATATACTCAGGCACATATCACATAGCTGATAGTGGCCAACTTGAGGCAGAGCCTAAAATTATTGTTTGCCACAGGCCGTAGAGCGTGGTTGGTAGAGCACTTGCCTGCAAAGCTGGATGTCGTGGGTCCGAGGCTCAGGCCAGCCAGTGTGCGTGATTAGCAACTGACAGTGCTGTTGGTGGACGGTGCAGTATAGCAATATGTGGCAACTGTCCACTGAAGTCCTGAGCCGTGAGTGCATGGTGGTAGAAACGCATCAATATTGCCCCCATTTTGATGGTACAGTTTATTAAAGTTGGAGGCTAGATTAGGAACTGGCCCCTTAAAACACATATAAATTAACCAAACCCTATAGACTTAGCTGATACCAGACTCGGATATATATACTGTATCATGTGATGCCACTGCAACTTAATCTAGCTATACTTTCTCTTATTCTATCGACTCCTCTTCTCTTGGCTCTATTAATATTATCTGAAACACCACATCCATTCGTTGCACGCCCTACAGTGGAGCAAAGTAATTGTTTATTTTGGCTGAGACTAAATATGTAGGGGTAGACCTAGAAAGACGTGGGATCAGGTACATGTACTTCGGTCTGATCTCTAAACAAAGAACTTGACAATAGAGACAGCCCAAAACAGGGTTGCCTGGAGTGCCGCCATTTAGGACGGGATACTGAAAGCACTCTCGCTATGGACGAAACTAACTTTTAACTTGCGTGTACTGTATATTATAATTAATTATTGTTATGATAGTACTGTACAGTATAACTATTAATATTATAATAGTTGTCATTTTTTTAATTATTATATATTTTTGTATGACCATTTTAAAATCACACCTTTAGGCCTTCACATTCACTATAGAGATAATAAAGTTACATAGTAGAAATATATTGGTTCATTACTCTTCTATCTCATCATAGAGAAATGGTTAAGAAAAAGTAGTTGTATGACAGAGTGGATAGAGAAGGTTTGTGGAAAGTACTTAGAATATACGGAGTAGAGGGCAAGTTGCTGAAAGCAGTGAAGAGCATGTATGAGGGTGCAAAGGCGGCAGTACGTGTGGAGAGTGAGCAGAGAGAGTTCTTTGACCTGAATGTTGGTTTGAAACAGGGGTGTGTGATGTCCCCGTGGTTGTTTACTGTATATATGGATGGAGTTATGAAAGAAATACTATCAAGAGCAGTGGATGTTGGTGTATCGCTGAAAAGGGAGGGAATTGAGTGGAAGCTACCTATACTGCTGTTTGCGGATGATACAGTTCTGATGAGTGATAATGAATGGGAGTTGCAGGGTCTGGTAAATGAGTTTGGAACAGTGTGCGAAAAACTGAATTTGAAGGTAAATACGGGGAAGAGCAAGGTTATGGTCTTCGAAAGGGGTGAAGTCACAGTGTGAGGTGAAGCTGAACGGTCAGGCTATGGAGATCGTCAACTCTTTTAAGTATCTGGGCAGTGTGTTGAGTAAAGATGGGACTATGGATGAAGAGGTGCGAGAGAGGGTACAACAGGGGAAGAGGGTTGTAGGAACGCTAAAAGCAGTAACAAGAAATAGGGTGGTCAGTATGGAAGTGAAGAAGTCCTTGCATGACCGTGTGGTAATCCCGACACTGACTTACGGAAGCGAAGCATGGACGTTGGTTGAGAGACTCAGACCAAGAGTGAGAGCAGTGGAAATGAATTACTTAAGGAGTGCGTGCGGAATTACATGGAGGGATAGACAGACTAATGAGGAAGTAAGAAGGTGTGGTGTGGAGGTAGATGTGCTGGAAAGTGTGAAAAGGAACAACTTGAGATGGTTCGGCCATATGGAACGTATGGAAAGCGAGAGAATGACTAAGAGGGTGTACGAGAGCGAGGTGGAGGGACAGAGGGGGAGAGGTAGACCGAATATGAGGTGGAAGGATGGAGTGAGGAACTACATGAATGAAGTCGGTGCTGGTTGGGGGGAGGGGCGTCGACTGACTGGGGACAGAGGTGCATGGGGGCGGTTCGTTCGTGGCCACCCCTTCGGGGATCACGGCGTCAGGCAATAGATAGATAGATAGATAGTTGTATACAAATTTTTTTTGTAAATATGGTTATAAATCGTTTTGTGTGAAAGATACTATATTCTATTCCTTCATATATACAGTATACTGTGTATGTACAGTCAAGACCAATAAATCACTAAGAAAATGTCCTTAACCTGCATAGGTACAGTACTCCCAAGTATGAAGCTAATACTTCTACCATTTGAGAAGAGTCTGGCAGGGAATAGGTGTGGAAGTTTACACCGGTTGTGGACGGCCATCGCTCACTTTCTCAACTCCAGTGTTTCTCAGGGTTCTGTCCTGTCTCCAGAGTTCTCTTATTCATCAATTATCTCCACTGTACCTCTAGTTCTATGCTGATTACTACCTTACACTATTCAACTATAGTCTATTTTTTTCAAGCTGATGTTGGTACAGTTGAGATCCTTCACCCAGACCAGTGTTTCAGATAATATTAATCTCCGGTTATTAGCCTTTATGCTGAGTCGGGTGTCCCACCGCTATCATCCAGGCGGGATAAACTGACCCTTCGATGTCATCTTCGCCTTCTGCAACACAGTTCGGCTGGTTTTCCTCCCATGGCTTGCGGCTTAGCCCCATCAGTGTCTGCTACTTCGTTCCCCGGTCGGGTCTCTGCTTTACTGGCCTCCTTCTCTTTTCCCATTCCATCGGTGCTACCCCTCAGACAGTCTGAGTTCCCCCCGTGGCTACTCCCTCGCCCTACCGTTTGTACAGCTGCCCTCCCCCCCCCCCCCCCCTCTAAGGCCTCTTCAACCCCACAGTTGCTTTATGCTCAGTTTACGGAACATCTGCTACGCCACTCTTCAGCCGTTCCAGTGTACACTGATGGTTCCAAGACCTCCGCCGGTACAGGGTTTGCGGTTGTGTTCCCGGACCGGACCTTCCAACGTCACATCCAATCATGTGCTAGTGTCTTTACGGCAGAGTTATTTGCTATTTTATTTGCCCTACGTACTATTTTTTGTTCATACCTTTGTAATTTTTAGTGACTCCCTTAGTGCTCTTCAGAGTATTCAGTCTCTTCCCGCTGTTAACCCCTTAGTGCTGGAGATTCAAGAATGGTTGTTCCGCATCGCTACTAAATTGAAGTCCGTCTTTCTGTTGGGTCCCGAGTCATGTTGGTGTGCCTGGCAATGAGCGGGTTGATTTTTTCGCCCGCTCTGCTATTACCTCTCACCGACTCGTGCCACGACGTATTCCTGCATCTGATTACTTCCCTCGTGTTACTCAATTACTACGTCAGCGCTGGCAGGACGAATGAACCTCCATGAGGGTGTCTGATGTCAAACTGCGTTCTGTCAAACCTTCTGTCCTCCCTTGGAAGTCTTCCTCTCATCGCAATCGTCGATGGGAGACCGCTCTAGCCCGTCTTCGGCTCTGCCACACCAGGCTCACGCATGGTCATTTGATGTCCTGTGATGTCCCCACGCTCTGTCCTTGCTGCCATATTCCAGTGTCTGTCCAGCATCTCCTGATCGAATGTCCGCGTTTCTCCAATGCCCGACGGCAGGCATTCCCCTTCATATCCTCCCTTAATCGCCCCCTTGTCTTAGCCGATTTGCTCGGAGAGTCCCCCACTTTCTCCCTGCCACATCTTATGCGGTTTCTCCTCCATACCCGTCTCCTTCAGCTTCTTTAATTAGTGTTTCCTAGTCTTCTCCTCTACTCCGTCGTGCGCCCTGCCCCACAACACCTCCGATGTTTTGTTTATTTTCCACAAAGTTTCTTTTGGTGCCACAGTCTTTTTAGGCTTGGTGCGAATCCCTATTTTAATAATAATTCACCCAGACCATCAAACCAGTGTTGGTACAGGTAGGATCCTTCACCCAGACCATCAAACCAGTGTTGGTACAGGTAGGATCCTTCACCCAGACCATCAAACCAGTGTTGGTACAGGTAGGATCCTTCACCCAGACCATCAAACCACATTGTTGGTACAGGTAGGATCCTTCACCCAAACCATCAAACCACAGTGTTGGTACAGGTAGGATCCTTCACACAGACCATCAAACCACAGTGCTGAAAATTAAGATATTTCCGAAACTTAATAAATAACTTATATTTTTTGTCGTACTAAATCACAGCTATTTTTTCCGCTGAACATTATGGCTGTGTTTAGAATATTCTATAATCCATATTGGATTTTATAGAAATAAATCTAACTATAGTTTTTCGCTCGCGTCAAAATCCATGCCGCACCGAAATATTCACTTGGTCGGATTTCACCCATAATGCTTTTTTTAGTAGTTTATTTTGTTATCGGCAAGAGGAAAGTATATTCTGTAAGATTCTATAAAAAAAAAAAATATATATAAAATTTGTGGAAATTCACCATAGGTGAAAGCATATCTTCAGTCTGCCCGAATTTGCCTTCCCCATTATGACAAGATACTTTTTTGAAAATTAATATATAGTAAGAAAGGGCATTATAGGATTTTTCATTAGCTTTTCAATGGTATCTATATCATTAATGTACGATCAAAACTTAATATTTTTCCCGAATATTTTAATCCGTGTGGCGCGCAAGTTTTCGTCAGTTCAGTCCTCTGAGACTGGTCAAAATTTTTGCTTCACATAACGCTCTATTTAAATATAATTTAAGGATCGATACAGTTTTCAGATTTTAAATACGTATATCGGCAAATGATAGATTATTATTTTCAAAGAACCAGCTCTGTACGACATGAGATTATTTTATATGAATATTTTCATATGCGCATCTTAACCCGGGAGCTGCGGGGAGACTCTTAAGAGTTCCCCCGGCGGACTGCAGGAAGACTCTTGAGAGTAAGTAAAATAAAAAATCAACGTTTGACATCGAAAAAAAAAAAAAATTATTTTTTTATTTTTTTATTTTTTTTGGCCCCTGGGCCATGCAAAATCTCAGTCCTCTACCTCCCCTCCTTCCCCACTTTCCTCCTCTCCTTCAGTTATCACCTATTTTCCCTATTATTCCCTTATTCTGAGGTATATTTTCGTGCTAACATTAGAGAGTTACAAGCAGGGTGTTGTCATCACTGATGGCAAGCGAGTGCAAGAGAGAGTATCGATCGACTGTGTCTCAGTGGCCTTGGGGGAAATTGGCGGGAAAGCAGTTTGCCTCACCCATACATTATACAACTCGTGGGCTATATCTCCGATTTTGACCATCCAAACGCTGTTTTCACTAGTTTTATTGTTTCAGGTTAATACCTTTATAATCAACCCATAATAGGCGCATATGGATAATTATTAATGCTATTAACCTCTGAAGTGCGCACGGGGGTAATTGAAAACGTCCCCCTGTGCTGACGTATTTGAGGTGTTTCCGTCACTAAAATATTCATTGTACCATTAATAGCATTAATAATTATCCATATGCGCCTATTATGGGTTGATTATAAAGGTATTAACCTGAAACAACAATAAAAAGAGTGAAAACAGCGTTTGGATGGTCAAAATCGGAGATATAGCCCGCGAGTTGTATAATGTATGGGTGAGGCAAGCTACCTTCCCGCCAATTTCCCCCAAGGCCACTGAGACACAGTAGATCGATTCTCTCTCTCTCTTGCACTCGATTGCCATCAGTGATGACAACACCCTGCTTGCAACTCGCTAATGTTAGCACGAAAATATACCTCAGAATAAGGGAATAATAGGGAAAATAGGTGATAACTGAAGGATAGGAGGAAAGTGGGGAAGGAGGGGAGGTAGAGGACTGAGATTTTGCATGGCCCAGGGGCCAAAAAAAAAATAAAAAAATAAAAAAATAAAAATAAAAAATATTTTTTTTTTTTCTATGTCAAAAGTTGATTTTTTATTTTACTTACTCACAAGAGTCTTCCCGCAGTCCGCCGGGGGAACTCTTAAGAGTCTCCCCGCAGCTCCCGGGTTAATGGTACAATGAATATTTTAGTGACTGAAACACCTCAAATACGTCAGCACAGGGGGACGTTTTCAATTACCCCCATGCACACTTGTTAGGTTAAGTCTATCGAAAATTTCAGTCCGCCATGTTTTTCACGCCCTCCTTTTTTTTTCTCTCCCCCCACCCATTTTCACCGATAAAATGTGGGACGATGGATATTTTTAATATCGCGCTATTTAGGATTTTTCATTGGCTTTCCAATGGTTAGTATATCATCAATGTAAGATCTTCAAAATTTCAAATTTTTCCTGAATATTTTCTTGTCAGTGCGTCAAAATCACCGAACATTTTTGGTTCACTTGACGCTCTATTTAACCCACTGGCTGCGGCTATATTTGCGCTATTTAGGGCATATTCAGGCACTTCTGAATGATTAATCAATCATCTGCATTAAATGAACTGTATTCTGACAAAAACTAGGCGAAAATAGCTTCAAAATTATACCAGAAAGAGCTTCATAGTTGGCGGGGTTCACCCGCAGCGTTGCCATAGACATCCGGAAAACTAATTATTAGCTCTCGCTCGCTCGGCAACACTGTTGTGAGACAGCTGCACGAGACAGTGAAGTGAGAACGAAAAAGTGTACATACAATTAAATTTTCTTGGACTATCTAGGTGCATGTGTGATAGGGAAACCACAGTATTGTCGTCTAAACTGAACGAAGATCCAGAAACCACGAAAAAATAGCAAAGTGTGATAACCCCTTCAGAGGTGAACTTGTGCTGTTTTCATAAAAATGCCTCATCTTAAGGCAGGTTCCTCCTAAATTGCGAGGTCACTATCGGTAGAAGAAAAAAAAATCCATACATGGGACGAAAGGTCTCGGTTGCTGTACTTCTGGGGCGGATGCTTTTAAATCAATAAACTAATGGAGCTAAACCTTAGGGAGAAGGGGTGGGTCTAGGAAAATCAAAGTTGTTACTATACGGTTAGTCTTCATTTCCATTACCGATATAATTTTTACTCCCAACAGATATGGATACTGCGCCATCTGTGTGGGGGAGATCGTGGTACCGTACCATCTGTGTGAAGTCTCTGGAAAAGGTGGTCAGTTGCCCCCGCTTCAGATGTCTACAGGTGAAATATGCTATATTGTTTTGTATGTACAGTAGGGTCCCGCATAAAACGTGTTCGCATAGAACGAGTCTCGATTAATACGACAGACCTAAAATATTAATATTTAATTTTCGATCAGAACGAATGTGATCACATAAAACGAGTCCGCCACCAAAGTGGGGCAAATCCGGGGAGTTTTCATATAGAGCGCCGAAATATCGTACAAAACTTACGAAATATCGTACGCTTTCATATAGAACGCCGAAATATCGTACAAAACGTACGAAATATCATACGCTCCTGACGGAAATTTAAGCTTCCAGTGAACATTGACGATATTGGGCCACCAAAATGCTGTGTTCACATAAAACTAAATCGCATAAAACGCCCTCGTTTATCGACCATAAACTCGTTTTATGTGAGACCCTACTGTATATATATATATATAAACCTACAAACTGAAAAAAATTGTTTGTAAATTTGTCTTAATTTTATTTTATTATTTTTGTTTTATAATTTTGCTAAAGCATTTTTTCCACATAGCGATTTTGATAAGTTCTTTTGTCTTATTACTGTGTTAGTGCAAGTTTTAAATTATAATTTTAAGCGGTCTATTTTATCTACCATAATCGATTAGGTGCTTTGTATACTACCAGTCCATGGTTCATTCTTGTCGGAGATGCGTACAAGGATATACAGTACTGTATATAGAAAGCTACTAACCTAACTCATAGCCTAACCACATAACCTAACCTAGACCTGTAGTTGGTTTATTTTGGACGACGGTAAATTGAATCCATTAGCAGACTTGTAATATTTATGAAACTTATATCTGCATGAAATTTTAAGTGTTCATAATTGGCAACATATTTTGCTAAAGTCTTCATTGTAGCAAAGTAATAAAGATGGATATAGCAATTTACTGTCGCCGGGAAACTATAATTCTAGTATGGTGGGTAAAGACTAACACTTGCCTAATGCCTAGTATGTTGGATAAGACTAACCCTTAACTATCAGCTGTACCCTGTTCCAAATAAGTCTGCAAAAACTCATAAACATTAACCTATAATTCACAAGACTAGAGTAATTGGGTTAATATATCTACCATTTGGGGAGGGTCAAAGGGAAGGATATGTGTAGATATTTACAGCCCATTTGCTCTAGCTCTTTAGTTAAACCTTGGCAGTCACTATTTCTGACCTACCTACCTACTTGGAACAGGGTATAGAGTACATGGCGTTAGTACAGTCAGAACGCTTCAGAATTCTACAGGTGAAATATGCTATCTTTATTTATTTTATATATTGTGAAGTTTTAAAATAGATTTTTTTATATATATCTTACAGTATAGTCTGTGCCTTGTGCAGTCTTTTATGATGTCCTTGTATTTTGTTGCATTACCTTCTGATGGACGATGATTTGATGGATGCTGCCTGACGTCCCCTGTGTTGTGGTTGGATGGATGCTGCCTGACGTCCCCTGTGTTGTGGTTGGATGGATGCTGCCTGCCCTGTGTTGTGGTTGGACGGACGCTGCCTGCCCTGTGTTGTGGTTGGACGTACGCTGCCTACCCTGTGTTGTGGTTGGATGGACGCTTCCTACCCTGTGTTGTGGTTGGATGGACGCTTCCTACCCTGTGTTGTGGATGGACAGACGCTGCCTACCCTGTGTTGTGGTTGGATGGAAGCTTCCTGCCCTGTGTTGTGGTTGGACGGACGCTTCCTGCCCTGTGTTGTGGTTTGACGGACGTTCCTGTGTTGTGGTTGGACGGACGTTCCTGCCCTGTGTTATGGTTGGACGGACGTTCCTGTGTTGTGGTTGGACGGACGTTCCTGTGTTGTGGTTGGACGGACGTTCCTGTGTTGTGGTTGGACGGACGTTCCTGTGTTGTGGTTGGACGGACGTTCCTGTGTTGTGGTTGGACGGACGTTCCTGTGTTGTGGTTGGACGGACGTTCCTGTGTTGTGGTTGGACGGACGTTCCTGTGTTGTGGTTGGACGGACGTTCCTGTGTTGTGGTTGGACGGACGTTCCTGTGTTGTGGTTGGACGGACGTTCCTGTGTTGTGGTTGGACGGACGTTCCTGTGTTGTGGTTGGACGGACGTTCCTGTGTTGTGGTTGGACGGACGTTCCTGTGTTGTGGTTGGACGGACGTTCCTGTGTTGTGGTTGGACGGACGTTCCTGTGTTGTGGTTGGACGGACGTTCCTGTGTTGTGGTTGGACGGACGTTCCTGTGTTGTGGTTGGACGGACGTTCCTGTGTTGTGGTTGGACGGACGTTCCTGTGTTGTGGTTGGACGGACGTTCCTGTGTTGTGGTTGGACGGACGTTCCTGTGTTGTGGTTGGACGGACGTTCCTGTGTTGTGGTTGGACGGACGTTCCTGTGTTGTGGTTGGACGGACGTTCCTGTGTTGTGGTTGGACGGACGTTCCTGTGTTGTGGTTGGACGGACGTTCCTGTGTTGTGGTTGGACGGACGTTCCTGTGTTGTGGTTGGACGGACGTTCCTGTGTTGTGGTTGGACGGACGTTCCTGTGTTGTGGTTGGACGGACGTTCCTGTGTTGTGGTTGGACGGACGTTCCTGTGTTGTGGTTGGACGGACGTTCCTGTGTTGTGGTTGGACGGACGTTCCTGTGTTGTGGTTGGACGGACGTTCCTGTGTTGTGGTTGGACGGACGTTCCTGTGTTGTGGTTGGACGGACGCTGCCTGCCCTGTGTTGTGGTTGGACTGACGTTCCTGTGTTGTGGACGGACGGAAAGTGCTGCCCCCTTCAAGTTGTAAGTTATCTATTTGTATTTTTCCACTTTAAGTTAAAAAGACAACAGGTGAAATATGCTATTTTTATTTAATTTATTTTGAAAGATTTACATTATAATTTTCTAGATATATCTTATCGTCTGTGCCTTGTGTAGTCTTTTATCATATCCCTGTATTTTGTTGCATTACTTTCTGGTGGACGATGACTTGATGGATGCTGCCCTGTGTTGTGGTTGGACAGACGCTGCCTGCCCTGTGTTGGACGGACGCTGCCTGCCCTGTTGTGGTTGGATGGACGCTGCCTGCCCTGTGTTGTGGTTGGACAGATGCTACCTGTGTTGTGGTTGGACGGATGCCTGCCCTGTGTTGTGGTGGTTGGACGGATGCTTCCTGCCCTGTGTTGTGGTGGTTGGACGGATGCTTCCTGCCCTGTGTTGTGGTGGTTGGACGGATGCTTCCTGCCCTGTGTTGTGGTGGTTGGACGGATGCTTCCTGCCCTGTGTTGTAGTGGTTGGACGGATGCTTCCTGCCCTGTGTTGTGGTGGTTGGACGGATGCTTCCTGCCCTGTGTTGTGGTGGTTGGACGGATGCTTCCTGCCCTGTGTTGTGGTGGTTGGACGGATGCTTCCTGCCCTGTGTTGTGGTGGTTGGACGGATGCTTCCTGCCCTGTGTTGTGGTGGTTGGACGGATGCTTCCTGCCCTGTGTTGTGGTGGTTGGACGGATGCTTCCTGCCCTGTGTTGTGGTGGTTGGACGGATGCTTCCTGCCCTGTGTTGTGGTGGTTGGACGGACGCTTCCTGCCCTGTGTTGTGGTGGTTGGACGGACGCTTCCTGCCCTGTGTTGTGTTTGGACGGACAGGGCGTGTCCCGTTGGCCTTGCAGTGCTGCACCCTCAAGTAATAAGTAATCTATTTATAATTTTCCACTTTCAGTTAAAAAGATAAGTGGGTTGATAATTCTGGAAGATATTTTTAAGTTTATTTGTTGTATACTATGTATATACTGTACAGAACTTTATAGTTAAACTTGTATTACAGCGCAAGAAGACCGGCTGGGAAGATCGTACCTTGAATCAACGATTATCTTCAAGACTACTACTCGACAGGACTAATCTTCTACTCTAAAAGAGTAATCCTCGGTTAGTATTTTTGTATTTTAAGTTTAGCGGTATTTGTACAGTTGCCCATTCAAGTGGTTCCTCAATTAAAATTTTTATGAAATAATATTGGTATGCTCAAATTTTAGTAACTTTTAATTAGGAGTTTACTAATTGCCTGAGTGAAGTATTACAGAACTCTTAATGTGCAAGTTCAATTTTCCTGTATAAGATCACAGAATACCAGCAGTTATGTGGGCAACTGTAAATGCTTTATTGTAAATGGAGTTGCATTGTTTAATATAATTATAATGTAAAGAATCTCTGTGGAAACCGCTTAAGTAAAATAATAATTTATAAATAAAAGAACTATGTAAAATAGGAAGTTTCAGTGCAAATGACAGTGTTAAATATAAGTTTGCTTAATATTTGGCTTGGTTAAGTGGAGCAGATTAACCAGACCACTGAGCTCCATACGGAACTATTAGGTCCAGCATATTTGGCTTAATACTAGTTTTAATGTGTTGTATACTTTAACACATCCAGTACCAGTGACGTGTTATACTTTATTCTAGCTATATTTAGACTATATTATACAGCTTAAGAAGGATCTGTGGTAGTGAAAAGGGTTGGTTGAGATAGTTTGAAGCCTTATTATTGCTAGAGGTCCTTCCTAATTTTTAGTATACACCCAACCCTCTGCTATCGCGGGTTATGCTATAGCGACTACCTATCTCCATTAATAAACTTAGTTCTGTCAAACCGTCAGTTTCTGGGTGGTCTGATCCCTCCCACCGTAATCGCCGATGGGAGACGGCTTTGGCCCGTCTCTGCATAGGCCACACCAGACTTACCATTCGTTTTTAATGTCCCGTTCTCCTCCGACTCTTTGCTCGCGCTGTACCGTTCAGCTTTCTGTCTCGCATCTTTTCCTCGTTTGCCCCTTATTTTCCGTTGCCCGCACGCGTTTCTTCCCTTTTCTGACTTTCCTCCGCCGGCCCCCATGTCTTGCTGATATCTTTCCGAATCTCCCTCGTTCTCTCTCTCCCGCATTATGTCCTTCCTTCATGTTAGAGTTCTCGATGATATTTAGTTAACTTACTTCCCGTCTTTAAACATTTAGTGCCATATGGCCTTTGTCGCCTGGTGCGTTACCTTCATTAATGTAATGTAATGTATCGCGACTACCTAAAAAATCCAACTTTTCCGCTATCACGGCCAATAAGGGTGCTATCGCGGCTCCGTACCGACGGGAATGTTCAAACACGGCGCCCGATGACGTCGCAGAACATCGGCGGCTGTGAATGCCTGTGATCGGTGGACAGGCTGGCAACCATTGTGTTGAAAAATTACATGTTTACAATTTTTGTTTTCTGCCTGAACCATCTTGCGAGTTTTATTACCTTTGGTGCATTCAGTGATAGGGATAGTGGGTCTGGTGGCAATGATGAAGGAATTAAAATCCCAGGACCATCAAAACCGCAAACATCGGCCTAGGCTACCGACGCAGACGCCATGTCAGACGAAAGCGCCGAAATTATGCCGACGAGTTAGGCTATATACGACTGATTTCAAATATATTATGTGTGGTAAGTAATCTATGTATTTATAAGTATATATGGTAAACAAAAATAGAAATAGGTCAAAATTATGGACCTAGGCACCAATTATAATTATTTCCACAAGTTCTTAAGTTCTGCTTTGGCGAATCTCGCTATAGTGGTAGAATTAGGGCACCAATTACCCGCGATAGCAGAGGGTTGGGTGTACTTTAACCCATCTAGTACCAGCGACGTGAGTTCTACTTTATTCTAGCTATATTTAGACTATTATCATACAGCTTAACCCAGCAAGTGTGGGAAGACAACTCCTTCAGACATAAAGTTAACTTTACTGGCGAGGAGGCGGGAGCCCGGTATCATTGCCACTGCACCACACAACTGTCAAAACCACACTGCTGGCCGTTAGAATTGTCGGAGGAACCTGGGGTTGCCACCAACCGACAGATCTTCATCTAACTTACCGGACTTACTGAGCGTCATATAACTTATTGGAGAGGCATGTAGAAAAGTCCATATGACGCGATCGCGTCATGAGTGATCGCGTCATGAGTTTTTGGTCAGAAGTTCCATATGACGCTATCGCGTCATGAGTCTCAAGGAGTCGAGAGTTTCCCCGGGCGACTGCGGGAAGACTGAGATCCTGGGCCTAAAAAAATCTATTTAAAACACCTCAAAAAAAAAAAAAAAATTTTTTTTTTTTTTTTTTTTTGCCCCTGGTCCATGCCAAATATCACTCTTCCACATCCCCTCCTTCCCCACTTCCCTCCCCTCCTCCAGTTATCACCTATTTTCCCTGTTATTCCCTTATTCTGTGGTCTATTTTCGTGCTAACATTAGCGAGTTGCAAGCAGGGCATTTTCATCACTGTTACCAAGCGAGTGCAAGAGTATCGATCAAGTCTCTCCAGACTTGGGGAAGAGTGGAGGGGAGAGAGAGAGGTTGCCTCAGCCATACATTATGTAACTCCCGGCCTGTATCGCCGATTTTCACCATCCAAACGCGGTTTCCACTGGTTTTATTGCTGTAACAGGTTAATACCTTTATAATCAACTTATAATAGGCGCATATGGATAAGTATTAATGCTATTTATGGTAAATTAACTGTTAGTGATGGGAACGGCTCGAATACGTGCGCAGTCTCATACCCCCCCATGCGCACGTCTTCGGTTAAGAAGGATCTGTGGTATTTAAGTGTTGGTTGAGATAGTTTGAAGCCTTATTATTGCTAGAAGTCCTTCCTAAGCTGAAAAATATTGCCTAATCAATGCCAGAATATTAAAAGGAAGTCACCAGTAAGAAGAGATCCAGTATATATTGTTTGCTCCCTAGACCTTGATGCTTAAAAATACACCCCAAGATTTCTAGTAATTAAGTTTGTAAATTAGAAGTTCTTTTTAGTGATGTGGTTAAATGTTCTAGAAACATAATGACAGTTCAGAGCATTCATTATTTGTCTAGTCTTATTTTCTTAAGATTGGAAGTAATGAATTTTCTGTGACTGACTGACTCATTCAAATCTTGATAATTTCAATCATCCGTACTGGAAGAGCTTAAACAAAGTTTCTAAGATTACCTTTTAATTTCATTGGTTAAGTTGTTTTGAGTGATGGTTGAATGTTCTAGGTTTGTAATGACCAAGTTCTGAACAGTCATTACTTGTCTGATCTTAAAGATTGGAAGTAATGTTTCTCTGACTGGTCTTTGGTTGTCTTAACTGTGCATTGTGGTTGCATAAGTGGTCTTTTATGGCTTTAGTGCATTTGAAACTTAACCTCTCGCTAGCCAATGCTTGTGATTGGTTCCATAAATCTTTCATGAGTTAAAACTTTGATTTTGGCGAACCTCAATATTTTAGTCTGCTTGAGAAAGATCTCTTTCCTAAGTTGACTAAAATATTGTAGACGCTGCTGCCCTGTCGTCTGGGACCAGACTTTTGGATGCAGCGTAGGGCATGGTATTGAGGCTTGGTGACTGAACGTGGGACTCTACCACTCTACAGGACTAGTCGGTTAATATTTTGATGAGTTTGGTATATTAACTTTGGTGATCCTTGTACAGTTGGCCACAAGTTATGTTTCTAGTTATTATTTTGATTATTTTTTTCTTTTTATTGTGTTCGTATATGTTTTGGTTTGTTTATTTTGCAAGTTTTAAATTATAATATGATAGTAAAATGAGTGCATGAATGGAGTAGTAATTTACACCCTATTTGGATAGACAAAAGCACTTTACTAAATCGCTATGTGAAAAAATGCTTGCGCTAAATAATTAGAAATAAAAACTTGATCCACCACAGAGGGTGTACAGTAAATTACTACATAAACAACAAATTAGAGTATAAAATCTTAGGCTAGGAAATGGCACGGAATCTATATAACTTAATATATTTGTTCTACATTTATTACAGTGCAAGCAGACCTAGGAGTATGGTACCTGGATTCAACGATAGTCTACCATCTACCGGTACTCTACAAGACTATCTTCAATGGACTACTACACGACTGGACTAATGTTCTCTGCAATGGACTACTGTTTGGGGAACAACCAAAAATACTACTACCACTACTTCCCTAAAAGACTACTAGGCCTATTTGGGTAGTATTTTGTTTATTTTAAGTTTAGCAGTCTTTGTACAGTTGTCCAAAGTTATTCCTTGTAATGTTTTTAAGTTTTGATGGTGTAATGGATAGTGTTTAAAATCTGGATGTGGTAACTGGGTTCGAATCCCGGTGGATCACATGCTTTCATTAATTTCTTTGAGAGGCGTTTGGTGTTGGAGTGAATTATTAAAGAAATTATCAGTATTTTATTTTTATTTTTTTTTCTTTCTATATTCCAACTACTCCCTCTCGGGCATAGGCTGATAGCCTTTACACGCTACCGCTGAACACGGTGAGGGCCGTGAGGTCTTGTTCCAGTCTTGGGAGTGAGACATGCGAAGCACCTATTCACGGCTCGAACCCAACTCCATCTCTGAAGCTGCTTCGCCTCTGCGCTTCAGTCTCACTCCCCAGGCTCGGACCCTCACTCTCAGAACGCCACCTATTGAGGAATTAACTCTATTAACTCTATTATCAGTATAGGCCTACTATTCATCTTTATAGCATAAATCCGCAGAATTTTGGCGAGTATCCTAGGTTCGAATCCTTGGAGTGCCACAAGTTAGTTGGTGAACAAATATGAATAAGGAGTTGAGTAATCTTCAGAGTTAACTACTGTACTGCATAATAAATCTTAATGTGCACATTAAATTTAAATGTATAAGATCACATAGCCTAGGACCAGAAGTTATTTGGGCAACTGTACAAACTGTATTGTAAATTTAGTTGTATTGTTTAATGTAAAATAGAAAGTTTCAGTAAAAGTATTAAAGTTTTTTTAATATTTGGCTTAATCGTAGTTTTAAATGTTGATTAACCCCTTCAGACTCATATGACGCAGAGGTTGCCAGATTAGCAATACGAAATAGTTCGGTTATAATTACCTCTCCAAAATTAGTTTTCTGGCCACTGCTAACTCAAAGACAACTGCAGAGGTTGAAGTAACTAAAGTAAAGGTTTCTAAATACCCCTGATGGTAACAAATTCTTTAAAGTATCTCCAATCGTGTCATATGTCTGAGAGTGTTAAGATTAATTATCCCATACTGGTAGCTCTTTTGCCTTTATATTGTCGTTGTCCTAATTTTGACTTTATATTGTCTTTGTCCCAGTTTTAGTTTGTTTTAGAAAGTACTGTATGATAATTTAATATTTTATTTTATTGTATAGCCTACTTTAAGAAAATATATATATATATATATATATATATATATATATAGTTTGCTCCCTAGACCTTGAAACTTAAAAATCCACCCTAAGACTTCTTAAAAAAAAAAAAAAAGAAAAAAAAAAAAATGTTTCTATGTATATATGGCCGGTTCCCCCTAAAAGTCCCTATTGGCAGACAAGGAAGGTGGCTAAATGGCACAATGAGTCTTAACATTGACTATGGGGTAAAAGGTCGTAAAATTGGCAAAGTAATGGGGCTATTCATGAGGGAGAAAAGTCTAAATTCTAAAGCTGGGATTTTTTTTTTTTTTTTTTGGGGGGGGATAAGAGTTCAGTAGAGTATTTAGTGTTATAATAATAGTAATCTATACCGGTACCCTGTTTATTATAGGTATGCTAGACATTGTTGTATCTATCTAGTTACTGTACCATTCCCCTTCTATCTATTCTATATTTATTTTAGATTTATTGAGTTGTCGTTAATTCAAAAAGGACTAGAGCAAATGAGCTTTAAATTTCTACCCATTCCCTGGCTGATAGTTTCCAAATAGTAGCCTATAATTATAGATGTTAATGTTAAAGATGTTCTGCATAGTTGTTTGGAATCTGGTATGCGTGTTAATTTCATTAATGGATTTTAGGAGTAGAGTTGGTTGGTGGAGAGAACATAATAGGTTATTATAGGTACCGGTATAATTTGACTTATTGTTTTGGAGCTATAGATGTTGATGGTAAAGAATTATGAGTCACTTTTAATGAAAATAAAACAATTTTAGAGTAAAAGCTTTGGGTAGGATTTTTTTTTCTTTAATTTGAACGGTAACTTTTGAGCCATCTGTTAATTTTAAGACGCTCTTTAACCCTTGGGCGCACCTATAGTTTCCAATCAGTTTTTTCCCACTCTCTAAGTATATCTGCTCACTCAGAGCCAGATTTGTGCCCAGCGATAATTTGTTTGACTTTTTTTTATCCACCAAAAAATCCTTGTACAGTAAACTTCCGTTAATCCGAAGGGCAGGGGACCGGCCCTCGTTCGGATTAGTGGTTTTTTCGGATTATCGGACTTTACCCCTATGAACCTGTGTATGACGAAAACATCGAGACATTAGGCCACCCAAATGACACAATGGTGCACGCACACATATCATATGTTCATGAAATCACTTCAAAAGTTTACCATTGTCATTGTAGCCTATTACCTACTTCAAAACATTCAGATTAATGGTCAAAGGAATCTGCTGATATAAACGTCTTCTTCTTCTTCCGTCTACTAGCAAGTTTGTCTTGCTCTTTAAGATCAGATGTGGTTCGGGAAGTAATGCCTTAACAACGGCACCTCCCTGAGAAGTTCTTGTAATTTTACATCCAAAGGTGCATTTTCAAGCTCAAGACTGAATGAATCAGTCTTGAGCTTGAAAATGCACCTTTGGATGTAAAATTACAAGAACTTCTCAGGGAGGTGCCGTTGTTAAGGCATTACTTCCCGAACCACATATTCTGATCTTAAAGAGCAAGACAAACTTGCTAGTAGACGGAAGAAGAAGAAGACGTTTATATCAGCAGATTCCTTTGACCATTAATCTGAATGTTTTGAAGTAGGTAATAGGCTACAATGACAATGGTAAACTTTTAAAGTGAATTCATGAACATATGATATGTGTGTGCTCCATTATGTGTCATTTGAGTGGCCTAATGCCTCAAAAAGGGGACTTTGGGACTTCTTGAAATTCGGACCATCGGGAGAATTCGGATTTGGCCTCAAATTGAAAAATTCGGACTATTGGGAGATTCGAATCATCGGTCGTCGGATTAACGGAAGTTTACTGTATTTGGATTAATGAGGTACCATCGGCTTAGTTATTGATTGAACTTTAAGATAAGCAAATAAAAACATAGAATAAACTCAAAACAACCACATTGGGGCACTCCGAAATAAGAATTGTAAAAAAAGAAATGAAATCCCTCATCTCCAACTCGCGCTAGCTCAAAATTTTGCCCACATTTTTGATTTGCATACATATATGGAAGCGGAATTTAGTAAGGATTCCACTGGTAACTTCAGAATTACTATAAACCAAATGGTTACTGAGATACACGAATAAACTTGAAAGTATCGAAAACAGACTGAGCTGTACTCTGCTCTCTTCCCAGCCAGCCGTGAGTAAACCGTTAAACTGAGGGGGTTGCCAATTGTACCCATTGAACTAGACTTAATACTTAATATCTATGGCAAATATGACGCGCGTCAGACGAAAACTTAATTTTTGGCTAATAGTTTTAAGTTTAATGACTTAAAAGAGTCATCGTGCGCCTAGGAAAAAAATACCTAATGACTTTTAACGAGTCATCGTGCGTCAAAGGGTTAAAATTAATAATTATCGAAATGCCCTAAACAAAATAAGTGAAAAACATGCATTTAAATTGATCTGAAATTATTATTTTAAAACAAACTTGTGATCAGACTATAAGTGCCGATCTCAAATCCAAAAAATTGAAAAGTGGAGCAGCCCTTAACAGGGTTGCCTGGAATGCCGCCATTAGGACAAGAGCCCGAAACTGCATGTAGGTATGTGTGGAGCATTCGGTCTTAAAATTTGATGCATGTACAGTATATCCAAATCTGTATACCATGGAACCCACGGACCTTTGTCTACGCTTTACAGCACAAGGATCTTACAGCCGACCAAGCCCTTCCCAACGTCTCAAGATTAACGTCGCTAGGATCTCCAATCGTCTATCTTCAATCCTCTACTTCAACTCTCCACACACATCGCTTCTGTTCAATAAGGTTTGTGAAGTTAGATAGGATATATTTATGTTATGTTGGATTTGTTGGTTGTAAATTACCGTCCCTTGTTGAAATTAGTCTTGACTATGTTAGTTAAGAATGATCCCCTCCTCCCCCTTAATGAACTAAGTAATAATAGTGTATAGATAAATATATAGATAATTAACTTTAAAAATAATCAAACTAAAACTGGGACAAATTCAAATTAAAGTAAAAATGAGTAATAGAATCGCTATAGAAATCACGCTAAATATAAAATGGAAAATTAAAAGTAAAAATAAATCTACGAAATGAAGAGTAAATGTTCAGTAAAGTAATATTACAATTGGTGGATAGTTTTTTATAGAATTAGACTTTTCTGGCAAAGTAAAAGCGACAATATAATTAATCTATCTAAAGTGGGCAATCCAACAAACTTATTAAGTATGGATACTTTGTACAGCAATTCAAATATATAGCCTAACTTTGAAAGTAAGTACTGTTCATATTAATAAAAGTAACTTTAAAATCTAAAATTATCGAAGCACACTAACAAAAATTTGTAAAAATTAATTTGTATACCAATTTGCCTTTAGATTTAGTATATTCAGAGCTTTGCTTTATTATAGATTTGCACTTTGACAGGTTCGTTGGGAATGGTAATTATTTCATAAATGTTTATACATATTTTAATAATGCATCACTTAGCTCTACTCCCACTAGTTCTGTATATTTTGATAGAACTAAACTTAAAGATGCCCTTAAATTCCTCCTTTTCAATACTTATGTTAGATTCGGCCCGTACATTTTCAAACAAATATTAGGAATTCCTATGGGTGGAAATGCTAGCCCTTTAATTGCAGACTTATTCTTGCTTGCTTTAGAATTTAAATATATAAAAGACTTAGTTGACAGTAGCAAGAAAAATAAAATCCCAGAAAAATTAGCACTTGCTAAACTGTTAAGTAATAATAGTAGATATATTGATGATATTCTTGTTTGCAATTTGTTAAATTTTAATCAAGTTGCTAAACTTATTTACCCTAATTCTATTCCCCTCACACAATGTAACGTAAATTATAAAGTTGAAAATTTTCTTGATATAAATATAGAGATTGTTAATGAACAGTGCATACTTAAAGTATATCACAAAGTTGATGATTTTAATTTTAACGTAATAAACTTTCCTTTCCCTAGTAGTAATATCGATAGTAAAATAACTTATAATTGTTTTTATTCCCAATTAATAAGATTTTGTAAAATCTGCACTAAAGTAGATGACTTTTGGGCTAGAGCTAGGTTACTATACAGACTCTTAGTGGACAGAGGTTTTGAGGCAAGTAAATTGTTCCATAAATTTAATCTTTTTAGGGTCAATTATTGTGACTGTATTCTAAAATTTGACATCAATAATTTTAATCAAGCCTTTTTAACTTGAAGTTTCTTGTATAACCTCTGCTTACTTTTTGTCTGTATTTATTGTTTTTTGTCTGTATTTATTGTTTATCTTTTTCTTTTTCTTTTTCTATTATTAATATTAATATTGATGATTTTTTAAATTTATTGTTCTTGTTAAAAGAGTACTCTTTGTTTAAATCTGTTGTTACTTCATATTTTGCAATTACAGTATTTGTCTTTATATTATATGTATTCATTGTCGATAGTATCAATTGCTTACTTTTGCGATTTCCTTAGTTTATTTGTGCTATAAATGTAGGTTATTTGTAGGGTAGTTATTGATAGGGGTCACTTGAGGCATGCTATGCTTACAGGTACCTACCCGATAGCACTATCGTTAGTGAGTGCTGTACTGTATTTTATATATTATTTTGTAATAGTATAGATATCTTATCAATATTTGTATTTTGTACTATTGTTAATGTCTTGTCATGTTGCAAATTTGATTTTAAATAATATTTTGACATTTAACATTTAGTTTCTTTATTCATGCAGAGTTTAGTCAAATTTGCCAGAACGTCCCGGACTACCCAAACTTGACTACTTCCTTTAACGTGACGATAGTGCGTTGTTATATGTGCGATTAGTTTGCTTGGGAAACAGATTAACTTGCTCATGTAGTAATGTACACCCTATGTGGTGGATTGTGTTCTTTTATTTAATAATTTTCATTTTAGTAAGCGTTGTTTCCACATAGCGATTTTGATAATTTAATTTGACTTTATATTGTCCTTGTCCCAATTTTGGTTTGTTTAGTTTGCAAGTTTTACATTTTAATTTAAAATTATCGGAATTTAAGCTTTGAAAACCACAAACTTCTAATGTGAAATAAAATGACTGGACTGAATTACAATATTCCTTTTAAATCTTAGGTATTGTATATATAAAACTTTAAAAGTTACTGTTCAAATTAACCCCTTCAGACTCATATGATGCAGAGGTTGCCATATTAGCAATAAGAAATAGTTCTCAATCTTATAATTACCTCTCTAAAATTAATTTTCTGGCCACAGCTAACTCAAAGACAACTGCAGAGGTTGAAGTAACTAAACTAAAGGTTTCTAAATACCCCTGATGGTAACAAAGGCTTTAAAGTATCCCTAATAGGCTCAAAATTGCGTCATGTCGGAGAGGGTTAATATAACTAAAATTTAAAATAATAAACCCCACCTTATATATGTGGTAAAACTCATTAAAATTTATCGGAAATGAAACTTGGTTATAAAATAATTAAATAAAATGAGCGTGCACTAAATTAGAATATATTGCTTTTAAAATTGGTTACCTAAATGTTCGCTATTGCATTAGCAAATTAACGGTTAAAAGTAATACCTGGTCCTACAGTAGTTAATCTCTATGTATATACTCGGTCACCTTCCCCATTGTATTTATTATTATTAATATCTATAGAACAGCTTATTTGCTTATTTACTTATTAAAATGTAAAACTTGCAAACAAACCAAAACTTTGACAGTCGATATAAAGTCAAAATAACTTCAAAAACGCTTGCTAAAATTAATGAAAAGTTTGTTTAACCAGACCACTGAGTCTAGAACATGACTCACGGCTTAAAATAAAATTTAAAACTTGCAAACCAAAACTGGGACAAGGACAATATAAAGTCAAATTAAATTATCAAAATCGCTATGTGAAACAACGCTTACTAAAATGAAAATTATTAAATAAAAGAACACAATCCACCACATCGGGTGTACATTACTACATGAGCAAGTTAATCCGTTAACCAAGCAAACTAATCGCACATAAAACAACGCACTATCTATTATTATATCTATAGAGCGGCGTATTTAATTGCTTATTTATTTATTTTGTTTGCTCTCTAGACTTCAATAAAGCTTAAAATAAAGCACCCCTTGTGCATTTTTCGATAGAAAAATTTCTTAGTTTGGTCTGTAGACTTTCAATCAAACTTTAAAAAAAAAAAAAAAAAATGTCAGTTTGCTGAAAAATTTCTTGGTTTGATCTTTAGACTTTCAAGCCAACTTTACAAAAAAAAAAATCTATAGAAAAAATGTAGTTTGCTCTAGACTTCAATATTTTGATAGAAAATTTTCCATACTATAATATTTTTGTATACTGTGCCTATGAAGACTGATGTTCACCAGTACATGGCGAGAAAGTATCCGCCGTTAGTACCGGACCTTGAAGGGACCGCGGCGGATATGAGTATTGACTTAGCGTAATGTAATTAATTTTTAGTATATTCTGGGACTATGCCGACAGCCTGGTCATCGGTAAATGTTCTAGAAAGTATGAGCCGTTAGTACCGGACCTTGAAGGGACCACGGCGAATATTAGTATAGATGTTGAAAGTGACGGTCTGTCGTGTAGCGCCCTGAATCCCCCATTTCTATTACAACCTCTAAATCCAGCCTAACGTGATATATCTTCTATAAACATGAATGTAGCCAAATGATATGCTTACAGGGTAAACTTTAAAATGATATCCCGGTGGAACAAGTAGGATACTTTATTAACGTTGTGTGATAGTGATGGAAGAATAGGTACGGTTACGAAGGATTGTAATATTTTGGCATGATTTGATAGCGTAATACTTAAACTATGACTTTTCATGTTAATTGTCTTGATAGCATAATGCATAAATGTGCGGAATATTTGTGTGAGTATCCTAGGTTAGAGTCCTTGGAGAGTCTCGTGTATTTGTTGATTTAATTGAGTTTAGAAGTAAAGTTTTGGTGAAAAAATATAAATTGATAAAAAATTCCTTTGACCTCAAAAAGTTTAAATAAATACTAAAGACAGTCAAAATAAATTGGTGTCTTTTCGGTAGAAAAATTGCTCGGCCAAAGGCCGATTTCTTCTAAATTACAAAAAGTTATAAAAATGCCACACAAATGGGGCAAATGTAAAGAAAGTTGAACTATCTTTTTAACTTAAATTATAATGTAAAACTTTCAAAATAAACAACTTAAAGGAACGCAGTAAAAAGACAAGACTACTAACCCAAATGGCTAAGTATTATATTTGATGCAGTTTTGACCACCATGTACTCCCTGCTGACGTATAGCTGGGTGCCCTAATGATCGGGGACTTCAGTGAATGGTTATCACAAATGTATAGAAAAGTGTTCACTAAATGTAAATCCGGACTGTACTTCCTGCTTTATTATAGTTTTCCTTCAATTTTATTAAGTTTATGAAGGGTCTATGGCATCAAAGCGTATTTGATTTGTTATGATGTTTCCTAAGCTTAATAAAACTGTCTAAGGGTAGCTGTGATGAAAGTAAAATTAAAGTTATTGAGATGATCTCCAAATTTTGCCAAAAATTTAATCCTGTAACCTATCTACTTATCCGGAATGTGAATGGAGGAGTGCCAGAAGGGATCTGCCCTTGTACAATACTGCTACCCTGAAATGGGGATTGAATGCAGTAAGTTGGTTCACAAATTGAATATTGGAACCGCGGAGCATATCTCTCGGGCGGGGGAGAATGGTGGATTAACTTAAAAATTAAAGTATAATTTTGTGAGTATCCTAGGTTTGAGTCCTTGGCGTGCCACATGGATTTGTTGATTTCATTGAGTTTTGAAGTAAAGTTGTTGGTGTAATGGCTTAAGGTGCTTATGTTCTGGGTGTGGTGTCCCGGGTTCGAATCCCGGGAGGATCATATGATGCCATTAGTTTATTAAATTCTGGTTGTGACTTGTGGTGTCCCGGGTTCGAATCCCGGGAGGACCATATGCTTTAATCAATTTATTAAAGTAAATTTGAGTTTGTAATTGATAAGAATAGTGTTGCTTATTAGATTTATAACTTTTATTTAAATGGGGTGGTACTTATTAGATTTATTACTTTTATTTTTGTTTTGTTAGTATATTCTGGGAGATAGGGGGTGGGATTATGCTAGGAAAACTTTAAATTTAATGTTTTTAGCTGTAGAACTTTTATTTGTTTTTGGAGTATATTCCGGGCCCACGACTGCAGCCTGAAAACTAGTACGGTCATTCATAACAGTCTCCTGCTAGTACGCAACAAGGTTGTCCATAAGTAGCGATTCCGAAAGTCAGGTCCTGCCCTGTGGTGCCCGGGATATAGGGATGAACTGAGAGAGAGCGAGAGTTTGTTTATGTAGGCTTAGCTTCGGGGTATTACTTGTTCCACTGGTATCATTTATATTCCTTCGGAAGCAATGTTTGGAGAGTCTTGGCTCACTCGGTATTAAGATGCGCATAAAGTTTATTCGATCTTTATATAATTTCTGTGTTTTAGGAAGGTCTTTGGCAACCCAAATCTACCCAATATATCTTAGCCTTGTGCATAATTCTTTAACGGTCTTTATAGCGTAATGCATAAATGTGCAGAATTTCTGTATCTCCTAGGTTCGAGTCCTTGGAGTGCCACATGTACAGTATTTTTAATTAAATTTACTTTAGTAATATCCTTGGAGTGTCTCATGTATTTTTCATTGAGTTTAGAAGTAAAGTAGGTTGGTGAAAAAATATGAACACATAGATCCTTCCTAGGTGAATAAAAGCATCTAATGATCGAATAAACTGAACGCTTCCTAATCCTGAAGGTGTTTATTAACTTAAAAGCATTTCCATCCTGGTGTTTTGGAAATATTTTAAGTTTGTAAGGGTTCTGTAAACATTGGTAACGGAGTAAATTTATACAAACCGAACTTGGCAAGGTAAAAGTGAATGGGAGAGCTTTGGTTACTGATTACAGTTACTTTTGTTAACTCCCTAAGTTAAGGAAAGGAATTTATCTGCAGTATCCAAGCTTTAACCTAATTTATTTTACCGACGCTGATTTTAATGCACTATTGGAAGTTTTTTACTTTTTGCTCCATTGGTAAATAAAGAAAAATATGAGATGTGAATTGTATATATACCATATAAGCCCATTATACATTTTGATATGCTGTGTTGTTCAATGGATAGGGTTAGGCTGAAAATAGAAGTACTGTACACTTACCTAGTTGTAGTAGTGACTAGTTATAAATAGTAAAATATGCTAGGAATAAGTTTGGTAAAAGATCTGATAATGATTAGTTCTATATACTGTAGTCTTTAATGGGTTTTTTAATTAGTCTGGCAGCTTAGTATTTGAAATTTGAAAGTAAAACTTGCAAAAGAAACTAAACACAAATTACTATATATAAAGACCAAGTACTTGTCAAAATAGCAATTAGCAATAAAGTTTAAAATAGGATAAAGCAAGAGCAATTTTGGCGTAAGTGAAACTCTATTCTAGTTTGTGAGACTAATGGCAAATAACTGAAATAAGTTTGCAGTCCATTTTTTTATTTGATATGGTACTCTTTATTAAGAATATACAGTACTATATATTATATAGTTGCAAATGCAGTATCCCTAAGTGAAATGTTGGTATAAAACTTTTAAATTATAAATTAAATGTGTAAGTAAAAGATTTACCTAATGGTGTAATGAGTAAATTACCTGAATAATTAAAAAATAGTACGGAATGGAAGCAAACCTTAATTGTCCATTTATAACTTTAGATCCTTCCTAAGCTAAGTAAAGTGGATTAATGGTCAATATAAATTTTGAAAAGGAGTTTAATAGGCTGGAAGGTTAAGAATTCAATAACAAATGTTAGCCTGAAGAAAGTAACTGTTGGTCATTTATATAAAGTAGAGTGAAGTCTAAGAATAGTGTAATCTATATAATTGGGGCTGAAAATGTTACTTTGATGCTCTGAGGAATTTGCCTATAAAATAAGATACCCTGGCTGACTCTTCCCAAATGCTAGAAATATTAGCTTATTACTCTAGTACAGTACCAGTTATCTTGAAGTAAAAAAATTGGCAGATTATTGTAGATTTCCGTAAACCGTAAATTGGTCATTGGGAATATATATATATGGGACATATTGCTGTATTTAGGGGCGAGGATTGAAAAATAGTTAAATGTTACGGTATATATCGTTAAAATATTTTGAATCGGAAGGTTACATGTTATTTTTGCTTATGCTCAAACTTGGTTATAGTTTATGAGAAGATTAGTTATTAATACAGTACTGCACCTACAGTATATATGGTAATAAGTATTATGTTTTATGGTACTAGGGAAGACTGATGGAGAGTGATGCCTTGGTCTATAGTACAGTATGAAAGTTATATTTTAGTTATAGGTATAATCAATAGGCTTTTAGTTCATAGTTTTATAGAATTACTACTACATTAGGTATAATTAATAGGCTTTTAGTGAGTTCATAGTTTTATTGAATGATTAGTAGGATTGGTATAGGTTTAGTTCATACATAGTTTTATATAATGATTACTAAATTTGTAAATGGCTTATTTGTTATATTTATGATTTATGTATTTATTTGTATGTTTAACATGGAACTAAATATGTCACTAACCCATGGTGTATTAATCCTTTTGGAATGCAATATATTTTATCATATTCTGGCTTTTTGACATATTTGAACAGTTTAAGAGTGTAAAGGGCAATGACTAGTTCAACCTTCTGACTCTCACAGGCCCTACTAAGCTCAATAAATAACCTATTAGCCAGAATAAAGGAAGTAATTGTATACTGAAAGTTTAAGGTGCAAGTTCTGTTTGTATAGATGATTAAAGTTTACTTTTTGAGACCGTTGTAGATGATTCATAATTATTCTGAGTTTTAATATTGACAACTTGAGACTTCAATTGAAAGAAATTCATAACAAAATATTGCTTGCAAAATAGACTTGGAAATTAAAGTAATTAAATGTATACACCCCATAGTTTGAGTTTGCCGACTTGAGACTGAGCCCGCACGGAGTTTAACATTTAAATAAATATCATTTGTGGAATATTTGAGCGTTTGTCCCAAAGACTGAAAATTTAAAGTATTGAAATTGGGTATTTATGTATATACTCGGGCACATACCCCATAGCTCTGGGGTTGGCAGACTTGAGACAGAGCCCAAATGGAAATTAAAATTTAATTAAATCTTAGTGTTTGTCAAAATACTTTGCAATTAAAGTAATTAATTTGGGAATTTGTATATACTCCGGCACATACCCATAGGTGGGGTTGGCAACTATATACTCCGCAATTTTCCTAAAAATAAAATGGAAGTACTAGAAATTTTGCAATATTTAAGTTTTGTTTTTTCTATTGCCGACTCAAAGTTGTCTTTATTATACTGGATATAGAAGTTATGCATATTTTTCTACAACTGCATAATACAGTAATGAAATCTTTAATGGAATGATTTTTTAGAATGTGCATTATTTTGTATATGTTTGAAGACATTGATTTATGAAGGCAATGTAATTCCCTCTGAAAATATAAGTCCTGGTATATTTAAGAGGAAAATTATATATGCGCAAAATGATTAAGTTTTTACCACCATACACTCCTTGCTCAAGAGCTGGGGTAGGGTGGGTGTCGTGATGATTGGGGACTTAAACAAATCTATACTTAACCCTCTCACCACGGAAGGGCTCTTGAACGCCCATAAAAAAGCATATAACAGGTACCCGGAAGGGCTCTTGAACGCCCAGTGGTTGAAAGCCTGTGAGCTTCGTGTGCGAGGCGTCGGTCCGACGCATGTAAACAACAGCCGGCAGGACCGACGCCCCGCATCTCCGGCCACAAGAAGGAGAGCGTCGCTTGTTCGTGTGTGCCTGTATGTTGTTGTTAAGTATCGAAAAGTAGTGTAAAGTGGCTGTTTTTGCCATAAAGTTATCTCCAATGAAATCATCATCACAGCTCAACCAAGTTGACTTAGAGAGCTCTACTTAATGCCATTCTACAGGTAAATAACACAGCTACGCTTGGGGATGCGCGGGAATGCGGGAAGCAGTCTGATTAACGAATATACGGTAGCCTAGCCTAGACGTTTTTCGGCCAAAACACCCAGGTTTCGAGGAATATATATATAATGCATAGCTGGGGCTGGAGGGTTAAAATAATCTTTAATATACTGTATATACAAAAATTAAAATATATGAAGTAGAAATTATTTTACTCCATATACTTAATGTTGTAAGGACTGTCTACTTGACATCACTAAAAGTTTGCAAATTCTAAAATTTATTCTGTTAAGATACTCTTTAGCCATAAATAAGTACATGCTATGGAATCTATTTTACCTATTTGAGAAAAAGTAATTTAGGGTACAGCATAAGATTTGTATGCAGTGTTGTAACGAGTTATATTAATAGAAAATGCCCACTGAAATCTAAGTTTGAGATTAATTATTTATGGAAATGTACTTGTGCATTTTGATATAGATTAATGTCTTTGATTTTTTTATTGATATTGCAAAGAAAATAGACTGCTTACAAATCTGGTTCTGTATTTTAATATATGATAGGCCAACCTTCTTGAAACTTTAAAAGGCTAGAAGAAATGGGCTGAAACTTTCCTATCTTATTCCCTGGGCGGCTCTTCCCAAATTATGAAAATTCCATGCTTGATTACCGTTTATTGATGTTAATGGTAAAGAATATTGGGCAATTATGAAAGACTATTCTATTATAATTAAGCCAGATATCTTTGCCACTAAGATTAATAATAATGGGTAATCCACTGAGAGAGTTCTATGACTGGATGAGTTGACCAGGAAATCGGTGTGGTAATGTTATCACCAAGTTAATTTTGGTTACCTGACTATTATATGCAGCTTAGGAAGACTTGAGTAATGAGAGGGGTAATAGTAATGTATTTACCCTTGAGATTGATGTGGTACTTCCTAAGCTGAATATAATTGAATGCTAGCCAATATTCCCAAAGTGCATCATATTTGAATTGGTTTAGAATTTTGGCCTTTATATATTTACTGCTATAATTACTGAAAGTGATTATCAGCCCCTTGATAAATATGTTAATTCTGGATATTTGATTATTTTATGTTTGGCATTTATGCTCTTAATTATTCCTTAAGTGCATAGAATTTCTTAGCCAGCATGACTTGTTGCTATTGGATGATTTTATTAAGCTTTGGAATGATCTGGGTCTAATTGAGTTTTATACTTTATTATTCCTAGAAGTTTTCCTGAAGTGCTCAATTTCTCCTTAGCCAGCATGACTTATTCTTTTATGAAGGTTCAAGATTCCATTGGTGTACTTATTTTTGCTTAAGAGTGTACTGTATCATGTAAGAATGGTTTGGCTGCATTTGTAGGTTTAAAACTTTATATAAATATTATTTAAATAAGTAACATGCATAATTAAAGTAATAAATTTGTTACCATGTAGATATTTTACCATGATTTGTTTATGGACTGTTTTTATAAATTAAGTTTCTTTGGCTGTTATGTGATAGTTGACCATATTTATATACTGCACTCATGATATAAAGTTTAGCTACCTAGAATGAACAGTTTGACAACCAAAGGATCATTATGAACTCTGGATATGTTCAACCATCATTACTGAAAGTGCAAAACCAAAGTTCTTTTAAGTAATGTGGTTGAATGTTCTAGAAGCATAATGATTAAGTTCAGAGCCCTCATTATTTGTCTAGTCTTAGTCTCTTAAGATGGCAAGTAATGTTTTTCTGACAGTCTTTGGTTGTGTACTGTTTTTTTTCTGGGTTGCATGTGTTTTTAGTGCATTTCAAACTTAACCTCCATAGCCCATGCTTGTCATGAGTTCTATTAACCCTTTTGGTACTGTCACTATCTAGCCTCAGATGATTTTAATCAGCTTAGAAAGGGACCTCTTTTCTAAGCTGACTAAAAATCTTTTGAAGTTAGCCAGAATAAGTAGTGAAAGGGTTATTTCGGGTTATTTCAGCCAATGACAAGATTGCTATGCGAGGTAAATGCACAGAGTTGCTGGGCAAATCCTGGTTGGTGACTTAGAACCTATCCACAAATTGCCAGCAAGAATAAAACTGCGGTGCAAAATGTTTGGGTTTCACGCCATAGACTGATTTCCCCCAGAATTTTGCTAAGTCCAGCCTCAGGCTGGTCTAAGCAAATTTCTGGGGGTGAATGAAAGTCCAGTGGAACTTCGCAAAATTTCAGAAAACATTTCACAAGTCTAGTTCTCATCAGACTGGACTTTAAAAAAAATCGGTTTCACTTTGAACAATTTTGCCCGAACATATCTGAACTGAATTTTCCAGAGTCCAGTCTATGACTGGACTTTGAACAAATTTGGTGGTTTGGACTTTGGCATGTCCACAGTTCTGGAGCGGCAACATTTTGCAAAGTACTTCGAATGGAATTTAAATATTTAGAGTCCAGCCTTTGGTATCCTATTACATGTATTATAATAAAACAAAATATGCTATTCAAAACTTTTACTGTATTTCCAAATATTACAAGACTGTTAATTGTGATAGAATTCCTCAAGTCTTCACTTACTGTACTTATAGTAACTACTAGTTCCATCACTTACAAACATTAGGCTTTGGGATTATCAATAACTATAGTCTGATGTTTTAAATAGATCACTAGTAATATCACAACAATTATAGATTGATAAAGCATCGGTGATTGATTACTATACAACTCAATCATAACTTTGCTGCTTTATAAAGTCATTGGACATGACAATTTAAAACTTCCAAAGACGATAAGGGCAAAATAACTTCGGAAACTGAGGTTACTGAAAGGTTTTAATGTAATTTCTTTGGGTAGTGGATATTTTTTACGAATGGTTAACTATTATAATGAACAAAAACCTTTAACTTTCTTTTTAATAAAATTGACCTAGTAACTTGTCTCTCAATAAAAACCTTGTAACATTTGGCTTTGCCAAATTATAATTTAAAACTTTCAAAATAAACAAACTAAAACTCTGACTACACAAGATAGACTCAAAGGAACTAATCAAAATTGCTATGGAAATAACTTAATAAAATTCCAAACTTCATGGATACAATGGACAACTGGTTCATATAAGTAATCATGGACTTAACAAGATTTGTACATTTACCAATAATATGGAGTCGCTCATATTATTAAACTGAGTAAAGATTAATAAGTGAATGTGCCTGAGCATATACTGATAATAGAAGTCTTCAATTATTGGTACTGAGAAATGCAACATAGTAAGGACCTAAGTATATGTCATGCCTATATTGCTAAGCAATGTTTCATCAATAAATTAAAATTTCAAACTAAGCCAACCAAAACTGGGTAAAAGTGGAAACAAATAAATGATATAGCCTATCATTCATCAGACAAATATTACCATAATCAAAACCAAAAGAACTTGTCAACATTGTGGAAGCTATGCTTGAGCAACAAAATTCAAGGATCAATAGGTATCTAATGACTGGATGCTCAAGACCACTAAATGCACAAACAATAATGACCAACAAACAAAAATTAATGAGAAATGAAGCAAATATTCTAATCAAAATCACTGCAAGCAACTCTCATTCAATACCAGAGAAGTCCTTTTTATAATCTGACAGCCAGAGAAGTCCTTTTTATAATCTGACAGCTAGACTATTTTATTCAGCTTAGGAAGGACCTCTAGCAAAAAATAAGGCTTTAATATCTCTACCAACCCTTGTTAACCACCAATCGTCAAAATCTAGCCACAATACAAATCTAGCACACATCGCTGTTACTCAAAGGGTTAACGGACAAAAACAACGCAAAATGATACCCAAGTTACTTCTGGTACTCAAAGGGTTAATGGACAAAAACAATATACAATGATAACCCTTTGAGTACCAGAAGTAACTTGGCTATCATTGTATATTGTTTTTGTCCATTAACCCTTTGAGTACCAGAAGTAACTTGGCTAACGGACAAAAACAATGTAAAATGATACCCAAGTTACTGTACTGTCAAGATGTGTCAATCATGAAGGGGTTAAGCAAACTATATAAGATAAACAACAAAAGCAACATAACGCTAAACATTCAGGAAACTAACATATCCAAACAAAACAATTGATAAAACTAAAAACAAACTGACAAGCAAAGAAAAGGGAGCAACAACAGGAGGCATTTCAAAAGTAGAGAAAATATCAAAGTAACTATTCAAGCAAACAAGAGCTTATCAAATATATACCCATACACAAGCAAAACCTATTTGTTTTTTCTATATGAGTGAGGGAGACAAAAAGCAAAACTGCCTGTAGCGAGTGTCTTCCCCCAGAGTTGAAAGAGTGACAGGGCCAAAATCAAGGGACGTTCGAACCAAAATGCCAGGACACACGCAGCAATTCAAGTCATAAGAACAGGGAAATACTGATTCTGGGAGAGGGTTCCAATGACAAAGCAAACTACTCAAATCAAGCCATACTGAAAACCATAAGTGTCTAACCAATATATAAAGTACCCAAGCAAAGAACAATACAATCAAAATATTCACAAGTAAACACTAACTATAGAAATGCAAAATAGTACACGACAAAGTACAGAAAGTTACAAGAAACAAAACTCCGCACAACACAAAAAACATCCACATTTCATAATTTCACCACCATCATTCAAGACCGGGCTGTCGGCGGGGGCGGTGGACTCATCACCCTGGTACACAAAGAAATATCATACATAGTAACCAGTGTACAAACCAAATCCCTCCTCCCCCCAAATGATAACACAACAGAAATACAGTCAATTAAAATACGCACTGGCAACAACTCCAACATAACCATCATAAACACATACATCCCCTACAGTACCAAATGAATACAGACCACACTTACAACACCCCACACATCATCCTGGGTGGTGACTTCAACGCCAAGACGTCGGCCTGGTTTGTCGACAACCCCGACACAGACAGAGGGCTGGTACTACAAAACCAAACCGATAACATCATCCTTAACGACATCCATCAACATACCCATATTCCTCACCAAGCCCTCTATAACCCATCATCTCCAGACATCACCTTTTGCTCCCCAGAACTCGCCCCCACAACATCCTGGAGGGTGGTCAGAACCTTAGGCTCTGACCACCTCCCGATCATTATCACCACCAAAACCAGACTCACCCCAGCTAGCCACAAACACAAATACACCAATTATAAAAGAGCTAACTGGGAAGCATTCACAAATGAGACAGAACAACACTTCACAACTCTAAACAGTACACCCATCACTAACATTAACAATGCTGTACACATACTCAATAACACTATCCAAAACGCTGACAAGAAACACATTCCAAGAGGTAACAGAAAAAGACACAACCCCAACTTCACACCAGAAATTCAAAACCTCATCAGACAACGCGACATACTGAAACACTCCCCAGCAGCCCACAAACAAGACATCACACAACAAATTCAAGCACTCAACACCCAAACTAACAACAAAATACAAGAACAAAAACTAAATTGGAATAACTTCCTACAAACACTTGATCACAAAACAAACCCCAAAAAACTCTACAACACACTAAACAGCATCACACTTTCCAACAGCAACACAACACAATCACATGCTGCAATCACAACAACAGACTCTACTCCTTCATGTAAACAACAAGCAAACACTCTCACATGTCAGCCACCTAAAACCTCACAAAGACGACCGACGTGTCATCCGACGTAAGAGACAATTCCCCACAGACCCTGACTATACACCCTTCACCAGACAAAGCATATCATCAACAATCTCAAGCACTCACCCGCCTGTGGCCTAGACAACATAAGCAACATACACCTCAGACACCTGGGACCACAAGGCATACAAGCACTCACTAACATATCAAACTACAGCTATTCACACAACACAATACCAGACATTTGGAAGCATGGTATCATCATCACATTCCCCAAACCCAACAAAGACCCCACGCTACCCTCCTCGCACCGCCCCATCACACTCCTTTGCTCCCCCTCCAAAGTCATGGAACGCCTAGTATATACAACTAATTACACCAGGCGGGTGCCCAACCCCGAAAGGGGTTGAAATAGGGGAGCTATCCCCTCGCCAAAGGCGGCTTTCTAGGGCCTTTCCTAGCTGATGCTGAGAGGATTGGGTTCTAGTCATGTGGTGATGGGCTGGTCTATCAGAGTGAGAACTGAGCGATCTCTGCCATACCCATAGCTTACTCTGACTGTTCCTTTTACTTATATATTCTCTAGATCTCAAGTGACGGCGCCTCTTCCGTGGATTGACCTCCCAATCTATCAAGATTGGAAGCGAATCAAGATTGGAAGCGAAAGCGTCACATTTTTCCTTTGCCCCTCAACTTTCTCTTCATAATTGCTGAGGGGCACAGGGCCCTGGGTGGGGCTTTGGTTTCCCTGGCGTTTCCGCACCCTCCTCAGCTCCCCGCCATGGAGTGGCTTCGGTCACCCAGGCTTTATTGTGGTAAGCAGGGAGGGTTCTGTGGGGGCGCTCGGTTGTGGCCTTGGCTTTGCTCTGGGCTTCGGGGCTGTTCGGCCAGGCAGCTTGGGGAACAACAACAACAACTAATTACACCTGACCTACCCCTAGCTCCAACACAACATGGCTTTAGGCCACTGCACTCCACAAACACTCTTCTCAGACCTTACACAAAGAGCTTTCGACGGCATCAACTCAGCTAGACCACCACACAGATCACTATTAGCCACACTCGACATTAGTAAAGCCTTCGATGCCATCCCCCGCCACAACCTAACAAACAAAATCTACAACACAAACATGCACAACAACACAAAAAGGTGGCTGGCCAACTTCCTAGCAGGCAGATGTGCACACGTATCTTTTGCCGGTCAGTCATCTAAAATCAGAAACTTTCCAAACGGAGTCCCACAAGGATCCGTCCTATCGCCCGCACTCTTCAATCTGTACATGCACGATATAACTACACCCAATACGCCCCAAATAAACTTAGCCTCCTATGCAGATGACATAACACTCACATGCACACACCATGACCCAAAAAGAGCAACAGATCTCCTTCAACCCTATCTCAACACACTACATGGCTGGTGCACTACAAACAGACTTAATCTAGCCCCAGCCAAATCCACCGCAACCCTGCTCACAAGTTGGACAGAACACGAATACATCCCTCAATGAACCAGAACCAAAAATTCGATGAAAGAACGTAATGCGAGTTCTAAAACCGCAACTTTAAAGGTTTTCTATGCAAACGCTCGTAGCATACGCAATAAATTTTCAGATTTAGAGGAACTAGTGTTTACAGAAAATTATGATGTGATTGGCATAACAGAATCTTGGCTCAATACAGAAGATAGAGACTTTTTAGCAGAGTATTCACTTCCCGGTTATGTAATGTTTGAGAACAGCCGAATAAATAAAAATGGAGGTGGCGTTTTATTTTATATCAAAGAAAGTCTTAACCCGACCCTCGTGTCAAAACCTCAAATTGTGAACGTCGACACATCTTTTGTGCTAATAAAGAATAATAAAGGTACAAAAATAATACTTGCGTTAATATACAGACCTCCAGCTCAATCAGTGCAAACTGACCGAGAAATTTACGAACAAATTGCAGATGTAAGTAACTCACAAGATACCGTAATTTTTGGCGACTTTAATTTACCTGTGACCAAGTGGGGCGATACTCTTACTTCACACTCCGGACATGACTTGTATACGAACTTGCAAGAGAGTTCGCTTTATCAATTTGTTCGAACGCCGACCCGTGGTAATAACGTTCTTGACATTGTACTTGCAACAAAAGAAGAATTGATAGAGAATTTGAATGTTGGTGATGAATTCAGTAACAGCGACCATCGTACGATAACTTTCACTTTAAAGTTTACTAGTAACGAACCAAATAGTAGCATCGAAAAAGTCCCTAATTTCAAGAAAGCAAACTTCCATAAACTTAGAGCTATGTTTAAAGAAACTGACTGGAGCTTTTTAATTCACAATAACGACATAAATACATCTTGGAAGTTATTCGAAACCACTTACCTAAAAGCAGTGCAAGACTGCATACCATCGAAAATACGGCGTCCAGGCCATAATAATAAGCCCAAATGGTGGAATAAAGATATTTCAAACTGCCTGCTTGCTAATAAATTTGCTAATGATAGATTAAAATCCTCACAAAATGACGAAGAACGGGTGAAATTTGTAGAGCTACGACGCAAAGCCAAAAAGTTAATTAAGCAAAGTAAAAAGACCTTAGAGTTACATATTGCGAATCAAAGTAAAACAAACCCGAAAGAATTCTATAGTTATATCAGAAAGAAAAAAGTAGTTACTTCAACTGTTGGACCGTTAGTCGATGAAAAAGGAGAATACACCAAAGACGAAGTACAAATGAGTAATGCCCTCAATACCTTCTTTGCATCAGTTTTTACAACCGAAGACCTCAGTGATATCCCTACACCATCGCCGATTCAGATTGATAATTCAGATGTTCTAAGCAATATCACCGTTACAGAGAGAGAAGTATTGAATTGTTTAGATAAACTCAAAGTAAATAAAACGCCAGGACCTGATACAATCTCGCCTAGAGTTCTAAAGGAAGCTAAGAATGAGCTCTCCAAACCACTGACATTACTATTCAATAAATCCTTGCAGTCTGGAACTATGCCTGATCAGTGGAAGCTAGCCAACGTAACACCGATATTAAAAAAAGGCAGCAAATCTCTACCCAGTAACTATCGTCCAATTAGCTTAACCTCAGTTGTATGTAAAATGCTAGAAACGGTCATACGAGACAGACTCGTAAATCACTTAGAGGAAAATAACATACTTAAAGATACTCAACACGGCTTTCGTAAAAAACGTTCCTGTTTAACAAACCTCTTGGACTTCTTCCACGATATCCTCAACCTCTACGATGAGAGTAAAGCTGTAGATATTATATACCTTGATTTTCAAAAGGCCTTTGACAAAGTTCCCCACAAACGTTTACTGCTAAAACTAAAAGCGCATGGAATACAAGACGGTGTGTTGAAATGGATAGAAAATTGGCTCAACAACAGAAAGCAAAGAGTAGTCATAAACGGTAAGGCATCTAAATGGACCAATGTAAGTAGCGGGGTACCCCAGGGATCGGTACTAGGACCAATTCTCTTTCTAATTTACATCAACGACATAGATGAGGGTCTCACCTGCACAATCTCAAAATTTGCTGACGATACAAAAATTGCAAATAGCGTACTCTCAAAAGAACAAGTTGACGATATGCAACACAATCTAGATAAATTGTCATGTTGGGCCCAAATTTGGCAAATGAGTTTCAATGCGGATAAATGTAAAGTACTACATGTCGGATACCTAAATGAGAAAGCAAACTATTCGATGAATGGCACTCAGCTTAAGAATGTAAACAGAGAAACTAATCTGGGAGTAACAATATCGAGTAACCTAAAACCGAGTCAACAATGTTCAGAAGTTGTTAAGAAGGCAAACAAAATAATTGGCTTTATAGGCAGGTCATTTGAGCATAAATCCAAAGAAGTTATCCTAACCCTTTACAATTCCTTAGTCCGCCCTCTTCTGGAATACTGCGTTCAATCCTGGTGCCCTTATTACCAAAAAGATATAAACAAGCTAGAACGAGTTCAACGTAGAGTTACCAAAATGATACCTAGCCTAAAGAACAAACCATACGAAGAGCGTCTTAGAGAATTAAATCCATTTCCTTTAACCCAGCGCAGATTAAGAGGCGACTTAATTCAAGTGTTCAAAATCATCAAAGGCATCGACAATATGAACTGTAGTAAGTACTTCACTATCGACCAATCTAATTACACACGGGGAAACGGTTGCAAAATTATTGGTAAATCTTTTAACTCGCACGAATCTAAGAATTTCTTCTTCAATCGAGTTGTCAACTTGTGGAATGGGCTTCCCCGAAACGTTATAGACTGCAGCACCGTTGATTCATTTAAATTCCGCCTAGACAAATATCTCGCATCAAACCCGCGACTGACTGCGTTTGTAAATGAATAACTTTATCCTCCCCACAGTTACTAACCCATATGTCCCCTACTAACTTCCTAGTCCTGCCACGTTAGTGGCAGGGCAGTAGTTCCCTTTCCAATGTTCCCTTACCCACTCTAAACCACTGTTTGGACACTTGATCCTCAGTGTTTTGGAGGACAAGCAGCCTAGAAGGGTCACTAGATCTGTTGTTGCTTGATTTCCTTTGTACTCCTTTGTACTCAACTCACCCCTAACACATACACACACACCCAAAATCCTAGGAGTAGCATATGATACTCATATGACATTCAAACAGCACACCACAAACATTAAAAAGAAACTGACACCCAGACTTAACGCCCTCAGGTCACTTGCTCACACAAAATTTGGACACAACAAAGAAACTACCACCACAGTATATAAACAATACATAAGATCAGTGATGGAATACACAAGCCCAGCCTGGGCTTCTAACCTAGCTGAAATACATCATAAGACCTTACAGACTATTCAAAACAAAGCCCTGAAGATCATTACAGGCTACTGCACCCACAGATCACCTACATCAACAAACCAAAATCCTCAAAGTCAATGACCATCTGGACATGAGAGGCACTCAATTCCTGGCAGCAGCCTCCACGAACCAAGACCACCCACTAAACTACATGGCAACACACCCACAGACACCAAGAAATATCAAAACAACACCCAGCACACGGTATCACACACAATTATTGTCCTCTCTCCCTCCCTGCCCACCCCGAACCAACTTCCAGAAGCACATCCATACTCATATCTCTCACCGATCCATCCACTCACTCACAGACAACACTCAGCTGCATGCACGACCTCCCGAAATCCATCCTTCCGAATCCTCCCTTCCTCGCGAGGACAGAGTCCACCTGGCCAGGCTGAGATGCGGACACCATCCAGCTCTCCTGAGCTATCAGAAGAGACTGGATGACTCCGTTGTCGACGCCTGCCCGGGATGTAACACAGCACCCCATACCATTAAACACATCATAGAAGACTGCATTTCACACAACCACTTACGCCACCAACACAATCTACACTCAATGAGAGCTCTGTGGGAAAGCCAGATCGTGGCCATGGCCTTTCTCAGGGACTCGGGGCTGTTCGGCCAGGCAGCTTAGAGAACAACAACAACAACAAAGTACAGTGGTGCTAATAAGTCATGTCTCGGCACCAACTATATTTTGATCTATAATTGGTATCACCAATATCCAATTTCTTCATATCGAGTGATATATACAAACATGTTCCTACACTTACCCACCCTATTCAACATCTGACAGACATTAATACAGCACAAAGCGAGCCAAACGTAATGACAGCTGGGACATGACTTATTAGCACCACCGTACACGACAAAGTACAACAAAGCCAACAACTGTAGATAATGATGATGATAATAATAATAATAATAATAATAGGCTGGTACTGTATTGTACGAGCGCTAATTCTCAAAGATGATTCACGAGCGCTGGCATTAACTTCAATTTTTCAAACAAAAAATATATGTTTATAGTCATCAGTACAGTAACTCTATGATCCGCAGTATCATAAGACTTCAGAAGTAGGTGCGACTTCACTGGTTTATTAAAAGCATCAACACAAGTCAACTGCTTAAGTAACTGGAAGTTGGTTGAATAGACGCAATTGATGGAACATACATTATGATAAACTAAGCAACCAAAAACAAAACTATTATGAATACAGTATACAGTACTTACATTTCTTAAAGCAGTAGAGGCCGGGACCAGGCAGTCATACCACCACGGCAAAAGCTAACAGATTGTTGCTACATCATGGGAACACTTGACCTGAAAAGAAAAGAAAATATATGTAACAACTTGCATTTTATTCCTAAAGTTAGTCAGTAGCCAATTTTAATATCATCCAAAACTGGGACGACACAATATAAAGACAAAAAACAACTAATCAAAGTCATCAGTATGTGGAAACAAATATTTAGCAAAAAATAATATGAAACAATACACAAAACAGAAATTCCTCACTTAACCCCTTCACCGCCATTATTATTTTAATCGTATTCTGGATTTATGTATGTACAATCGCGCTAAGAAGTCATGACTCGCTTTTTCTAAGGATCGGACAATAGTCCCCAAATCTGGCTACCGCTGCCCCTCGGAGCCCGGTCGTTTCCAAATTTTAAACTATGTCTTTGGATATTCCCAATAATTGGCCTACTTAGAAAATTAACCTATTTATGCCCTCCAATTAACCTATTCATGCCCTCCAATTAACCTATTCATGCCCTCCAATTAACCTATTCATGCCCTCCAATTTTGATTTATGTTGAAGTTTGAATAAATATAAATAAGGTTTGTTTACAATTTCTTTATAGAATAATGAGAGTAATTAATTTACATGCGCTATCTAGCATGTTGCACTCCCAGGCCCGTAGGAACGGTAGGATATTCAGCGACCGAGTCAGTCATTGTCGGGATATGAGGGGGGAGTATATCTCTTTGCGTTTATATTCACCTTTGTCCTTTTACACTTCCTTTTCCATCTTCCGTTTTTATATGGGTCTCCCTATGGGTTATTATATATTCTAAAAGTGAAAATTCATCGTTTGTCTATACAAATTACAAGCTGTTCTCGAGTATTCAAGCTTTCTTCCAAAATATACTGGAGACCGCTTGTTTTTCAGGCAGACTGTTGTCCCACATAGAGAATGAAATGTGGAAAAAACAATCTGTTCTATGTTTATTTATGTGATTTATTGACATTTATGGTTTGAATATTAGTTTTATCTGTTGGTTTTAATTTTATGAGATACTTTTCTCCCAGTATTGTTGGTTTAAAAAGTAATACAAGCATTAAGAAACTTGCTCCACATTTTAATCCTGAATCTAGTGAGCGAAATACAGTGAACCCTCAAATTACGCGCAATTTATCTACGCGTAATCAAATCTACGCTTGAACCACAATTGAGGCAACAAATCAAAAAGTACGCTCAATTATTTGAATGTACGCGCCGAGCGTACGAGCGGGAGTCGATTCATATCTGTTGGAGAGTTTCGGGCGGCCATATTGACGTGACGCCAAGCCCTCCAACGTCGTCACTGTTGACTGTGGAGAGAGACACATCTCCCGTACCAAACGATTATGTATATATAAAGCACAACAGGATATTATGAATCTATTAAAAGACTGTTCTTCGTTTTACATTGCATGTATCATTTATTGAGCTAACAAAATTGGAAATGGAAAATTTGTTTCTGTTCGGTAGTTGGAGGCGAGATTGTTTACACTTCTTTCGAAAGTCGCTTCAAAGCCCACTGCTCTCCCCTGGATAAATGATGTGAAGCCAATTCTTTAATATGTATATGAGCTATTGAACTATCTCACTTGACACTATGTAGGCTATATGAAACTATAGGCTAAACAGGGTGTATTACTTTTAGACTCAAAACTTTACCAGTAAGCCTAGGCGGCTAGGCCTATTATTTCGGTCGATCCGTTTCGGGCGCAGTGCTATCGATCGATGGCGCAGATCCAGCATTGCTCAACCACTACCAATGTGAGATCATTTATGTTTGTGTCTTATTTGTATACATTAAATGTATTTTGTGTGGTAGATTAGGTTATGAAAACATATTTGTACAGTAATATGTTATATATTTGTGGATTTTAGGTGATGAAAGGTAGAAATAGTACAACTTTCGATCGGACCCAGACCAATACCTATTTTCCCCATTAATATTTAACTCCCATGTACGCGCAAACGAACGTACGCGCCGACAGCACAGTACGCATCCCACGCGTAGTTGTTGTTGTTCCCTAAGCTGCCTGGCCGAACAGCCCTGAGGAAGGCCATGGCCACGATCGGGCTTTCCCACAGAGCTCTCATTGAGTGTAGATGTGTTGTTGGCGTAAGTGGTTGTGTGAAATGCAGTCTTCTATGATGTGTTTAATGGTATGCGGTGCTGTGTTACATCTCGGGCAGGCGTCGACAACGGAGTCATCCAGTCTCTTCTGATAGCTCAGAAGAGCTGGATGGTGTCCGCATCTCAGCCTGGCCAGGTGGACTCTGTCCTCGCGAGGAAGGGAGGATTCGGAAGGATGGATTTCGGGAGGTCGTGCTTGCAGCTGCGTGTTGTCTGCGAGTGAGTGGATGGATCAAACAACGTACGCGCCGACAGCACAGTACGCATCCCACTCGTAGTTTGAGGGTTCACTGTACTACGAGTTTCAATTTCTTTCGTTCGGGTTAGTCTAAACTTTCGTATTATTTGGTTTGCTCTCACATAATGGGATAAATATATTGCAACAAAACTTGTATATCGTGTTTTTGGTATTGTTTCCTTCAATACAGTTCTCCCCAGTGTGTAACATATGAATGTAGTAGCGCCTCAATAGTTGCCAGATACCACTTTCTGAACAAAAGGTACTGGGAATCGAGTCATGACTTCTTAGCGCGATTGTACACTCGGTCAAAAGAGTATCTGCACCCCTACGCTGATCATCAGGTGTGTACACTCGATAGGGTTGGTACCTCTGCCTGCAACTATATCCGTGTGTCAGAGACGATCGGATATAGTTGCAGGCAGAGGTACCAACCCTATCGAGCTGTACACACCTGATGATCAGCGTAGGGGTGCAGATACTTTTTGTACCGAGTGTACAAAATCTCCCTCTAAAGATATTTAGAGGGAGTAGATTGGGATCTTATTTTGAAGGAACGGGACGTACAAGGTAAATATAGTAGATTCCTCGAAATTTATAGAGTAGGAACCAATATGTTTGTCCCAAGATATAAAACTGGAAATTTTACTAAGCAGAAAGATTGGTTTAATTTGAAATGCAAAAGAGCTTTAGGTAGGCGTGATGCAGCTTGGGCTAGATTAAGAAGAAGGAACACTGAGAGTAATCGGAATAAATATAAACAGGAGAGGAATAGATATGTTAACATAATTAGGCAAGTTAAAATGAACTATGAGAAGAACATAGTAAATAAATGTGAAAGTGACCCTAGATTATTTTATAAATATATAAACAGTAAGTTGAAGGTAAAGAAACAAATTACTAAATTAAGAGTTGATGCTAGGACGTATGAAAATGTATCGGACATGTGTGAGGTAATGAATAACAAATTGGGGTCAGTTTTTACTAGAGAGGAAGGTTTTGACGAACCACAGGCGGATGTACTGGAGAGTGGTCTTAGTAAGATTGAAATAACTAGAGATGAGCTGTTATCTGCGATGAGAGGACTTGAAGTAAGGAAAGCTATGGGACCAGATGAAGTGTCTGCCTGGGTTTTAAAGGAGTGTGCAGAACAATTAGTAGAGCCAGTGAGGGACATAATTCAAGCTTCCTTAGATAAAGGACAGGTTCCTGTTGAATGGAAAAGAGCTAATATCATTCCGATATACAAGAATGGAAACCCTGAGGACCCTCTAAACTATAGACCAGTTTCACTTACTAGTATTGTATGCAAGATTTGTGAAAAGCTAATTAGGAAGAGATGGATGAAAATGTTGGAGAGAAAGAAGATAATAACCCCAAAGCAATTTGGATTCAGAGAAGGGACATCTTGTGTTACCAGTTTGCTATGTTATTACAGTAGGGTGATAGATGTACTCCAAGAAAAAGGCGGATGGGTGGACTGCGTCTACTTAGACCTTTCCAAAGCATTCGATAAGGTACCACATAAGAGATTGTTATCTAAGCTTGAGACGCTAGGATGTGTCAGGGGGAGTTTGCTGAAATGGATGGAGAGCTATTTAACAGATAGGGAAATGAGGACCAACATTAGAGGAACTTACTCATCGTGGCGGAAAGTTGAGAGTGGTGTGCCGCAGGGATCTGTGTTGGCACCTCTCATGTTCCTTATGTACGTGAATGACCTGCCGATAGGCATAAACTCTTACATGTCAATGTTTGCAGATGACGTAAAAATTATGAGACAAATAACAAATAAAAGTAGTTGTGAGGAGCTGCAAGGGGATTTAGATAAAATGTACGAATGGAGCACCAAGTGGAAAATGAAATTTAATATAAGTAAATGCCATGTGTTAAATATGGGAAGAAGTGTGAATAGACCAAATTGGGAGTACAGGATGGGAGATAATATAATTAGCAAGGCCGAAAAAGAAAAAGATTTAGGGTTGATTATACAAGATAATTTGTCGCCAGAGAAACATATTAACAAGCTCTTTAGCGGAATGTATGCAATGGCCGGGAATATGAAAGTTGCTCTGAACTACTTGGATGAGACCATGGTAGCGAAAATTATGAAGAGTATGATTAGACCAAGATTGGAGTATGCAGCAGTGGTGTGGTCCCCGCATCTAAAGAAGCATATTCACAAGTTAGAAAGAATCCAGAGAGCAGTCACTAGATTGGTTCCAAGTCTCAGAGAACTGCCATATGAAGGGAGGCTAGACAAATTAAATCTACCGAGTCTAAAAGAGAGGAGAGAGAGGGGAGACATGATAATGATGTACAAATGTGCCCGGGGGCTGGAGAGGCTGGATAGGGAGGATATATTAATTATGGATACAGGAATAACTAGAGGCCACAGCTACAAAGTAAAAAGACCTACCTGCAAGAACGATATCAGGAAGTTTAGCTTCCCCTATAGATGTATTGACAAATGGAATGGGCTGGAGGAGGAGGTGGTAGGGGCAAGGAACATCCATATTTTCAAGAAAAAATTGGATAAAAAGTAGACTGAGAGACGGGACAACACGAGCTTAGCTCAACTCCTGTAAACTACAATTAGGTAAATACAATTAGGTAAATACATACTGTACATAAATCCAGAATACAGTACGATGAAAATAACAATGGCGGTGAAGGGGTTAAGTGAGGAATTTTGAAGCAGACCAACTTTGAGAGAATTTCGTTCACTAATTTATGAAGTGTAATCATTAAAAACATTAAATTCAGGCGACTAAGTCAAGAATGGCTGTACAGACTTTCGATAAACATAAAACACGGATAATAAATAATGGAATCGCTATAGTGTATTCATTAAAAGTCGGCCAAACCTCTTAAATACTAACCTCTAGACCTGATCACTTTCTAATGAGAACTCCAAACAAAAAATGACCTACCATATGCAGCGTTGGGAACTTCTCACCGAGACGCTATGACATGGAGTTCATAGCGTCTCGGTGAGAAGTTCCCAACGCTGCATACGGTAGCTCATTTTTTCTTGGGAGTTCTCCTTAGAAAGTGATCAGGTCTAGAGGTTAGTATTCAAGAGGTTTGGCCTACCTAGCCGTCCGGCTGGCTCAGTTGACAGCGTGCCTGATTCCCATCTCGAGGTCTCGCGTTCAATCCCCGCTCAGATTGAAAAGTTTTTCTGGGATATAGCCGGCGGTTACCATCTCCCCATGAGCAAGGGGGATGGGTAATGGTCTCTGGTAGACTAAAGAAAGCCAAGCGCTTGTGAATCCTCGAAGGAGGAGATACGGGCACTATATAAGTAACCAGAAGATTATTATTATTTATTATTACCTTTAATTAATATACTATAGCGTTTCTAGTTAACATTTTCAGTACCGTGCTGTGCTTTAAACTATACTGTGGCTACTAATAGACTATTTTAATCAGTTGAAAAAGGCCCTCCAGCAATTTGTTAAATTTTAATCAAGTTGCTAAACTTATTTACCCTAATTCTATTCCCCTCACACAATGTAACGTAAATTATAAAGTTGAAAATTTTCTTGATATAAATATAGAGATTGTTAATGAACAGTGCATACTTAAAGTATATCACAAAGTTGATGATTTTAATTTTAACGTAATAAACTTTCCTTTCCCTAGTAGTAATATCGATAGTAAAATAACTTATAATTGTTTTTATTCCCAATTAATAAGATTTTGTAAAATCTGCACTAAAGTAGATGACTTTTGGGCTAGAGCTAGGTTACTATACAGACTCTTAGTGGACAGAGGTTTTGAGGCAAGTAAATTGTTCCATAAATTTAATCTTTTTAGGGTCAATTATTGTGACTGTATTCTAAAATTTGACATCAATAATTTTAATCAAGCCTTTTTAACTTGAAGTTTCTTGTATAACCTCTGCTTACTTTTTGTCTGTATTTATTGTTTTTTGTCTGTATTTATTGTTTATCTTTTTCTTTTTCTTTTTCTATTATTAATATTAATATTGATGATTTTTTAAATTTATTGTTCTTGTTAAAAGAGTACTCTTTGTTTAAATCTGTTGTTACTTCATATTTTGCAATTATTTGTCTTTATATTATATGTATTCATTGTCGATAGTATCAATTGCTTACTTTTGCGATTTCCTTAGTTTATTTGTGCTATAAATGTAGGTTATTTGTAGGGTAGTTATTGATAGGGGTCACTTGAGGCATGCTATGCTTACAGGTACCTACCCGATAGCACTATCGTTAGTGAGTGCTGTACTGTATTTTATATATTATTTTGTAATAGTATAGATATCTTATCAATATTTGTATTTTGTACTATTGTTAATGTCTTGTCATGTTGCAAATTTGATTTTAAATAATATTTTGACATTTAACATTTAGTTTCTTTATTCATGCAGAGTTTAGTCAAATTTGCCAGAACGTCCCGGACTACCCAAACTTGACTACTTCCTTTAACGTGACGATAGTGCGTTGTTATATGTGCGATTAGTTTGCTTGGGAAACAGATTAACTTGCTCATGTAGTAATGTACACCCTATGTGGTGGATTGTGTTCTTTTATTTAATAATTTTCATTTTAGTAAGCGTTGTTTCCACATAGCGATTTTGATAATTTAATTTGACTTTATATTGTCCTTGTCCCAATTTTGGTTTGTTTAGTTTGCAAGTTTTACATTTTAATTAACAAGCTTCAAACTATTTAAATATTTTTAGTATCACAGATCCTTCTTAACCCTTGGTTCCCGGATGACCTCATGTACGCCCATAAAAAAGCATGTAACAGGTACCCGGAAGGCCTCTTATGCACCCACGACGTCACAGCCTGTGAGCTTGCTGTGCGAGGCGTCGGTCCGACGCATGTAAACAACAGCCGGCTGGACCGACGCTCCGCATCTCCGGCCACAAGAAGGAGAGCGTCGCTTGTTCTTGTGTGCCTGTATGTTGTTGTTCAGTATCGAAAAGTGGTGTAAAGTGGCTGGTTTGGCCATAAAGTTATCTCCAATGAAATCATCATCACAGCTCACCCAGTTGACTTAGAGAGCTCTACTTAATGCCATTTTACAGGTAAATAACACAGCTACGCTTGGGGATGCGCGGGAATGCGGTAAGCAGTCTGATTAACGAATATACGGTAGCCTAGCCTAGACGTTTTTCGGCCAAAACACCCGGGTTTCGAGGAATATATATATAATACATAGCCGGGGCTGGAGGGTTAAACTTCAAAAAAAGGGCAAAGTATAGATACAATAAAATTATAGACCTAGAGAGTACAGAAGGGGTTAAGATGTCATAAAGGCCAAAGGTCCGACTATCATAGATGCGCTACAAATACCACACGATGCAGGGTATGCTGTCAGGATCACAACAGGGAACACTGTACTGTAGTAAAAAAAACATCAAAGAAATGTGGCAACTGCAAAGAAGGCCACTGGGCATGGCCTACAAAATGTACGGAAAAACTCTGTCGTCTTAAAAACCCGGAGAAACAGCAAATAATGTTACAACACTCAATTAATAAAATCAACAAATACATGTGGCACTCCGAGGACTCGAACCTAGGATACTCGCACCAAAATTCCGCGCATTTATGCATTACGCTATGGAGGCAGTTATACACCCAGCTAATGAAATCAATGAAACTAATGAATAGACGTGGTACTCCAAGGACTCGAACCTAGGATACTCACACCCACATTTTCCGCACTAACCATTACGCTATCAAGACAGTTAAATAAAAGAACACAATTGTAAAACTTGCAAAATAAACATATAATCACTTTTCTTCCAGCTGATGGTAAAATGTATTCCTTTATCGTTTGATTTATCGATTCTTGATGCAAAAATATGATAGTGCAATGTGTCTGCATCATGTTATGGACAACTTTTCATAATTATAATGTTAAAACTTGCAAAATTATACAAACCAAAACTGGGACCAGACAATATACATTAAAATGTAAAACTTGCAAACTAAGCAAACCAAAACTTGGACAAAGACAATATAACTTATCAAAATCGCTATGTGGAAATAACGCTTACTAAAATCAAATTTATGAACTAAAAGACAAAAGAACTAATCAAAATTGCTATGTGGTAATAACTAACACCCCGTTCTTAACATTAATCATCAAATAAAAACCCCAATGCACTTAAATAAACTAATGAAAGCATTATGGTCCTCCCGGGATTCCAACTCGGGACAACACACCCAGAACATAACCATCTAAACCATTATACCACCAGCATAGTTATTAAAATTATAATGTAAAACTTGCAAAATAAACAAACCAAAACGTATACGAACACAGTAAAAAGACAAAACAACAAATCAAAATCGCTGTGGAAACAACGCTTAAGTAAAATAATGATTTATAAATAAAAGAACACAATCCACCACATAGGGTGTATCACTAAATTTGCTAAACTTGCAAAATAAACAAACCAAAACTGGGACGAGACAATATAAAGCCAAAAGAACTAATCAAAATCGCTACATGTGGAAATAATAAAAATACAAAACTTGAAAACCAACTCAAAAGTTAATGTTCAAATTAATATAACGAGATCATCAAATTATAAACTATCGAAACGACATCAAACTAAACAAAAATGTGGAAAAACGCTTAAGCAAAGTATAATTAACATATGAAAGAAAAGAACAACCTATTTCGCTACAAAATCTTGGTAATTATAATGTAAAACTTGCAAAATAAACAAACCAAAACTTGGACGAACACAGTCAAAGGACAAAACTTGTCAAAACCACGCTTAAGCAAAATAATAATTCTTTATAAATAAAAGAACACAATCCACCACATAGGGTGTACATTACTACAGTACATGAGCAACTTAATCAAAATATAAAAATTGAAAACGAACTCAAAAGTTACTGTTCAAATATATATGTTCAAATTTATATAACAAACTTATTAAATTAAAATGTAAAACTTGCAAACTAAACAAACCAAAATTGGGACAAGGACAATATAAAGTCAAATTAAATTATCAAAATCGCTATGTGGAAACAACGCTTACTAAAATGAAAATTATTAAATAAAAGAACACAATCCACCACATAGGGTGTACATTACTACATGAGCAAGTTAATCTGTTTCCCAAGCAAACTAATCGCACATATAACAACGCACTATCGTCACGTTAAAGGAAGTAGTCAAGTTTGGGTAGTCCGGGACGTTCTGGCAAATTTGAAAATTAAAAACTATCAAAATGACAACAAAATAGCCGAGTAATCAGGATGTCGAGATACCAAATTAAAATCAGCTTGAAAAAGACCTTGTATAACTCATGAAATAGTCGAGTATTCAGGATGGCGAGATACCAATTTACCATCAGACAAGTTATTTTGCCTTTATATTGTCTTTGTCCAAGTTTTGGTTTGTTTAGTTTGCAAGTTTTACATTTTCATTTTGATGAGTTCATGATATTGATATTTTCAGTAGCCTTTTAGTTTGTTTTAAAGTTTTATATTTAAATTATGATACAGAGACATAGTACAGTACTTTCATATTTTTGCATTAACTATTGAGAAATTAGCTGCTAAGGGACTACATTTATCGTCAGCTGAAAAGAAACCGAGTATAGCATAATAATATTTGAACTGGTTATATTTTTTTTTGTTTTTTTTTTAAATATTAGTTTAACCAGACCACTGAGCTCTACAAAAGAACTCTCAGGGTTGGGCCGAAGGATTCGATCAAGATATTGAATTGGTTAGTATATAATATATATATTAATATATAATGCATATTATGCATGTTTAATTTATATATAAGTGTTTTATTTAATTATTTTGTTTTTATTACAGTAGTTTAAATGTATGTACAGTATATACTGAGGCACATACCCCATAGCTGGGGGTGGCCGACTCGAGACAGAGCCTGGTTAGTAATATGTAGGACAAAAGTATAGTACAGTAGTTACAAGAAACCAAAAAATGGCTTGTCTTTGAAAATGATGCAAATACAGTAATACAGTTATTAACTGTGTTTACTGTCTTGATTGACTGGGCTATACTCTGTCTTCGCAATTTTGATAAGTTGTTTTGTCTTTTTACTGTGTTCGTCTAAGTTTTTGTTTGTTTATTTTGCAATTTTTACATTATAATTTATTAAGCGTTATTTCCACTTAGCGATTTTGATTAGTTCATTTGCATTTATCTTGTGTTGTCCCAGTTTTGGTTTGTTTATTTTGCAAGTTTTACAATTTACTATGATGCAAATATAGTAATGCAGTTGTTGTTGTTGTTCCCCAAGCTGCCTGGCCGAACAGCCCCAAGGCCCAGAGCAAGGCCAAGGCCATAACTTAGCGCCCCCTAGAACCCTCCCTGCCGACCACAATAAAGCCTGGGTGACCGAAGCCACTCCGGGAGCTGAGGAGGGTGTGGAAACGCCCGGGAAACAGTAATGCAGTTGTTGTTGTTGTTGTTGTTCCCCAAGCTGCCTGGCCGAACAGCCCCAAGGCCCCGAGCAATTCCAAGGCCATAACCGAAAGCCCCCACAGAACCCTTCCTGCCGACCACAATAAAGCCTGGGTGACCGAAGTCACTCCATGGCAGGGAGCTGAGGAGGGTGCGGAAATGCCCGGGAAACCAAAGCACCACCCAAGGCCCTGTGCCCCTCAGCAATTATGAAGAGAAAGTTGAGGGGCAAAAGAAACATTTTTAGAAGTTGTTGTTGTTGTTGTTTTTCCCCAAGCTGCCTGGCCGAACAGCCCCAAGGCCCCGAGCAAGGCCAAGGCCACAACCGAGCGCCCCCACAGAACCCTCCCCGCCGACCACAATAAAGCCTGGGTGACCGAAGCCACTCCATGGCGGGGAGCTGAGGAGGGCGCGGAAACGCCCGGGAAACCAAAGCCCCACCCAGGGCCCTGTGCCCCTCAGCAATTATGAAGAGAAAGTTGAGGGGCAAAGGAAAGATGTGACGCTTTGGCTTCCAATCTTGGTAGATTAGGAGGTCAATCCACGCAAGAGACGCCGTCACTTGAGATCTAGAAAATATATAAGTAAAAGGAACAGTCAGAGTAAACTATGGGTATGGCAGAGATCGCTCAGTTCTCACTCTGATAGACCAGCCCATCACATTTTTAGAAGTAAAGTTGGTTGGTGACAAAATATGAATACAGTACTGTATGTACAATATGAATACAGTACTGTATGTACAATATGAATACAGTACTGTATGTACAATATGAATACAGTACTGTATGTACAATATGAATATAGTACTGTATGTACAATATGAATACAGTACTGTATGTACAATATGAATATAGTACTGTATGTACAATATGAATACAGTACTGTATGTACAATATGAATACAGTACTGTATGTACAATATGAATACAGTACTGTATGTACAATATGAATACAGTACTGTATGTACAATATGAATATAGTACTGTATGTACAATATGAATATAGTACTGTATGTACAATATGAATACAGTACTGTATGTACAATATGAATACAGTACTGTATGTACAATATGAATACAGTACTGTATGTACAATATGAATACAGTACTGTATGTACAATATGAATACAGTACTGTATGTACAATATGAATACAGTACTGTATGTACAATATGAATACAGTACTGTATGTACAATATGAATACAGTACTGTATGTACAATATGAATACAGTACTGTATGTACAATATGAATACAGTACTGTATGTATGTACAATATGAATACAGTCGGCCCCGCAAGGGTGCGCACTAAAAGGGTGCGATTCTCCAACCGTGCGGCAGATGTCCGTGTGGTGCGTATAATCCAAGGGTGCGAAAAAAGCGCGAAAAAAGCAAAGCGTGCGTTTTTTTCGCCCAATAACCCCTGAAAAACATGAACTAAGGAAAGAATACCTGTAAGTAGTCCCTCGTTATCGACGGGGGTTACGTTTTTAAGACTGCCGTCGATAGCAAAAACCGTCGATACCGCATTACCGTACATTACGGTACCGTACATACACGTACAGTATCCGTGGTCTCTATCCTATGTACTTTTAAGTGTTTCCTTTACACATAACCCTTACATATTAGAGTATATTGCAAATATCTATCACTGAATACATTAGAGGCCATAATAAACGCAAGAGATACAAGGTTCAGGCACAAATAAGCAAGTAAAAGGCGGGTGGACTTAGAGCTTCTGCCTTGTTTTGACAACATTAACCCTTCCTACCCGGGCTGCCTTAGGTAAGGACAGCACGAAAGAAGGGCCGCTACCCGGTATGCCTTATCTAAGGCATGAGCTTAATAGCCTAATTAAGCTTGGTCCGAACGCCGTACGTACGACCTATGTCAACAAACCCAAGCGTTCGTCACCGCACCTCCGAAAACAAGAAGGAGAAGACTCCTCAATGTTATTGTTCTGACGTCATGACGAAATTAGTGTCTAAAATGCCCCCATATTGGCAACATCTCTGCAATATTGGCTCCACTGAAATCGTCATCACAACTGAACCAGTTGACTTACAGAGCTCTACTAAATGCCAAAATACAGATTGAAAACCGCACTACGATTATAGATGAGTGGGAAAGTTCTAGCAGTGAAAATAAACATAAATACGGTAGCCTAGGCCTAGACGTTTTTCGGCCATATCGCCCGGGTAGGGGCGACCGTCATTAGCTAAGACAGCCCGGGGAGGAAGGGTTAAAACTGGAGGTCGAAAGTGACGCTCCGATCGTCGGTGAATCCGGATTCACTCAAAACCTAGTCTTTAGGCTAATTATTTTTGCTCTCGTTTTCGGTGTATTTTCTTATTATTGTATGTCTTATTGTTCATTTAATCCACTTTTGGTTGGTATATTAGAGTAATATAAATAAACAATTAATCCGTCGATATATCAGTCGATACTCGAATCAGTCGATAGTCGAATCCGTCTATGATAAAGCAATCCGTCTATAAAAAAGCCGTCGATAACGAGGGACTACGCTCCTCAGTAAGACCAACATCCCAACCTCCACGCATACATAAACCATCCAAAGTGAGTGTAATACCCATATTCTATCTAATATCTAATCACATTTCTATACTGTGCAGGTATTCTTTCCTTCATGTTTTTCAGGGGTTATTGGGCGAAAAAAGGGTAAGTTTGAAGAGTCCCTGGACTACATAGTGAATTTCCCATAGGTTCTTAAGCTCCAAGGGTGCGTTTTACAAGGGTGCGCGCATGTCTCGGACTTAGGTAACCGCACCCTTGTGGGGCCCACTGTACAGTACTGTATGTACAATATGAATACAGTACTGTATGTACAATATGAATACAGTACTGTATGTTCTGACATACGGAGCCCTGTATGTTAATTTATGAGTTTGAATTAGAGTTGAAGGAGCCGAACTACCCAAACGGTGAAGCGAGTGGGGAAACTACCTCGCCCGCATACCTGCAAACAAGCCTTCACACCTGCGTGCGTCATAGGGGACCCTGCAAACTGCCACGATGCTATGACGTATGATCGACGCCGGGAGCTGTGATTGGACCAGGCACCTGCTATGCAACTCGAGGAGCTATGATAGGGGCGCGCACCATCACTCGCCTCCTGATTCGTTCCTACACCATCATTGTTTGGTATATAAGACCCGAGTTGTGGGCATTCAAATCAGTCTCATTTGGAGTTGGGGAAGGTGAACTTGCAGCTGGAGGAAGACGGGGTGAAGTATTATAATGGGATTGTGACAGTCAGATTATATAAATGTGTGTTAAGTGTGTTCGGTGTAAACACTTACGTTATGTTGGTTAGCGAGATATGTGATTGGGAATTAACGTTAACGCTACTATTATGTGTTTAACTATTTGATTGCGAATTAACGTTAACGCTACTATTATGTGTTTAACTATTTGATTGCGAATTAACGTTAACGCTACTATTATTGTGTACTTAACTATTTGATTGGGAATTAACGTGAACGCTATTATTATGTACTTAACTATGTTAGTTGCCTAACTTGTGGACTAAAGCAACTCTTTAAGTAATTGGGTTATGATGAAAGTAATACTATTGTTTTATATTAATACTTACGAGTTCTTTCATTTTCTTTGAATTAAGCTTACATTGCTTAACGGTGCTTAGTACGGTGATGCTATTGTCTCATATTAGTAATATCGCCTTAGACTAACATGGCTGTGTTAATATTACTTCTAGTGATTTCCTAAGCTGAAGAAAATTCTTTTGCTTCAAAATATTATATTTTGCTTTCCATATTATTTGAGTGAGACCTGAATCGAATCTATGAAACGATCCTGTAACTTTATTTACTCATAATCAAACCTCAATGTTACGTGGTTAAGAAATACATTTAACTAATTATTAAATATATATCTAACTTTTTATGTGACTTTGATATTAATCCTGATGATAATAATAATATAATACTATTAACGTCAGACAAGAACCAAGAATAATTACATTAAATATAAATACAAGGACATAAGAAAACTATCTATTCATTTCAAAAAGGGTAAGAGACAGAAATATTCTTACTTTAATATTTATCTTTCAAGACTTTTTATAGAATTAATAGTCCTTCTTTAGATATAACTTATTCGGTTCATAACCATAGCCTACTAAGCTTCGGTTAAATAATAATTCTTTATAAATACTACATGACTTTAATTAGTTTCAGTATTTTTCATAATTAAAGAGTATCAGTCAATAAAGGATACTAAGTCCTAAGATCCAAAAGGAAAGGAAGCAACAACAGGAAATAATTTTATTAGATTTTACTTTTGTTTTGCCTTCAGCTGACTGATACCTTAATATATATCTCTGTGCTATCTAGATTCATCAAGTTAACCACTTGAGGATCAAGATACGTAACAATGTACAATATGAATACAGGACTGTATGTACAATATGAATATAGTACTGTATGTACAATATGAATATAGTACTGTATGTACAATATGAATACAGTACTGTATGTACAATATGAATACAGTATTGTATGTACAATATGAATACAGTACTGTATGTACAATTAATTTGCCTGACAAACAGATTCACTTGCTCATATAGTGATGTACATTCTATGTGCTGGTTTTGTGTTATTCAATTTCAAATGTATATTTTTACTAACTTGTTATTTCCACATAGCGATTTGTATCGATAGATAGAAATATTTTGAGACTGTAAGCACATTCTCTGTGGACAAAACTGTCTTTAAACTTGTATTGTTAATGTCTTGTCATGTTGCAAATTTGATTTTAAATAATATTTTGACATTTAACATATAGTTTCTTTATTCATGCAGAGTTTAGTCAAATTTGCCAGAACGTCCCGGACTTCCCAAACTTGACTACTTCCTTTAACGTAACGATAGTGCGTTGTTATATGTGCGATTAGTTTGCTTGGGAAACCGATTAACTTGCTCATGTAGTAATGTACACCCTATGTGGTGGATTGTGTTCTTTTAATGTACAGTATGTATGCATGTATGTATGTAGAGACTTTGATATAAGTTCTTTTGTCTATACAGTATATTGTGTCGTTCCTGTTTTGGTTTGTTTGTTTTGCAAGTTTTACAATATAATTTCATTTGTTTCATTATTACACTGTTCAATAATTGGGGAAAACTATGGTACTTAACCCTTCTTTGGCGGCGCCCGGCTATTGTCGAGTGAAAGAAAAGGTGCCCATATGCGGGGCCCGGCTATTGTCGAATGCAATTTTGAGGTCAGAGAGAGCGGAGCGGTGGGAGGAGCATAGATTACCTCTTGACCACTCGCCACGGCCGCCGTGGACCTACTGAGATTTACTGCACCCTCTCTCCCTCGCTACATACGTAATTATATAAAGAAATTGCCGTATTTTACCGTTTTTGCCCTTCGGTTGCACGATCGTTGCAAGACAACCAGTGATCGTAGAAGGATGGTTCGGGTGTAATTGGAAACCTCAAATTACGCCCTTTCAGGGATACATACTTGTATTACGCTCTGGGTCTTGTTTATGCATGAAAAAGAGCACGGAAACAACCCCATTTATGGTAAAAAAAAACGCTGGGCGGTACATAGAAATTACCGCCTAGGCCGCTCTTAAGGTGTTAAGTATCTATTTTTCATTAACAAGTTGACAATTAAAATTGCATAATAGGAAGACATTTTACAGACAAACATAATAAAAGGTTGATCCGTTTACAGTAATTTTGTTTTCAGGAGTAAAAAAATTAAAGTGAGGAAATGTATGTACTGTATGTATATACTCTGGCACTTGCCCCAGTTTTCCAATTTTTTTTTTTTATGGGGGTGGCCGACTCGAGACATAGCCCGAACAGGGACATCACAACATATCCAAAAAACAACACATACCAACCCACAAAATCGCACACATCTAGGTCATCCAGGAGAAATATCCAGAGACCCAGGCCTATTTGGGGTCCCCAGCAAAAGATACTGTAACAATTTTCTAGTTAATGTACCTGTGTGAAGTTAGGTATCCCAGCAGAACTTGTGACTGGGGCCCGTTCCCCTGTGGTGGTGGTGGTGGGGTCTTTACCCTGGTGATGATGTTGGTGGCTGGGCAGGGGGGGCACCAGGGGGATCAGCTCTGTACTGGACACCTTTGGAGGGGGCTTGTCATCATGCTCCACTAGAGTCGTCACCTGAAATTACAAACACTTTTAATTACACTTCATAAAAAGTCAAAGGAAAAAACAATCAATTCTAGTTAATCGTCTGACATGCTGTCTTGATAGTGTAATAATTTTTGCTCTCTTTTTCGGGTTTCGACTGCGATTTTTGCACCAACATAGAATATTTGGTAAGATTAGGAGTAGTGGGCGTACCACTACCGATATACAGCATAAATCATCTATAAAACATTAACCTAACCTAACCTAGTACTACATGAATACTAGGTTAGGTTGTTTGGTTAGGTTAATGTGTTATAGATGAGTTATGCTGTATGTTGGTAGTGGTACGCCCACTACTCCTAATCTTACCGAATATTTTTGCGCGAACCTGGAATTTTGAAATATTTGGGGTATGGCATAATGTTTAATTTCGCAAACTTAGACGGCGCCAAATTCAGTGCTCCACTGTAAGTGAAATATGAAACCCTTTAAAAACTGTACCTCTACTGGCAAATGGCAACATACTGTATATGATGATTTCTATACATCATGGATCCCACGGCAATCCTGATTAGCCGTACCGTACCTGTTTTCCAAAATCCTCCCCATAAAAGTTCATTTTATACACCAAACAATAGTTTTAAATACACCTCCCCATAGAGGATAATTATGTATTTTTTACAGTATTTTTGAAATTCTCCCTAGGCCTATAGGCTAAATGGTAATTTTTGAACAATGCTTTTTCATACTCTCCCTATAGATAGAGGGCATTCATAATTTTATTGTTTTTCATCGTAAATTCTTACTTTAACCTCACATTTTCCTTAATCTTCATAGCCCTCCCATTTTTAGATTGTTGGATAGGCCTAACCTAATTTCCACCTGTTCAATTTTTACAGTAATTTTTCCAAAATTCTCCCCATACAAGTTAATCTTCCACACCAAACGATACTTTTAAATAAATTTCCACATAGATATATAGTTAGGCCTATCTATTTGTTACACTATTTTTCAATAAATTCTCCCTATAAAAGTTTTTTTTTCTAGGCTACTTTTGGACAATGCTTTTTCATAAAAAATCCGGTTCAATGTTATTTTAACCCTTAACTGGCGGCACCCGGCTATAGTCGAGTGAAATAAATGTGGCCTATGTGGCGGGGCCCGGCTATAGTCGCATGCAATTTTGAGCACGTAATGTGCTCTGAGAGAGAGCCACGGTGGCCGTGGAGCTACTGAGATGTACTGCACCCTCTCTCACTCGTTTCACACGTAATAATGTAAGGAAATTACCGTATTTTACCGATTTTGCCCTTCGGTTGCACGATCGTTGCAAGACAACCAGTGATCGTAGAAGGATGGTTCTGGTGTCATTGGAAAGCTGAATTAACACCCTTTCTGGGATACATACTTGTATTACGCTCTGGCTCTTAATTATGCATGAAAACGAGCATGGAATCAAGCTCATTTACGGTAAAAAAAAACGCTGGGCGGCACAGTTAAATATACTCCACCACCCGCTCTTTGAGTGTTAATACCACAAATTTTGTTGATATATTTGAAGATAAATATTGAATCTATATGCTCTAAAGATCATAAGAAAATTTGTTTTAACCCTCGGCAAAACCTAATAATAAAGTACAGTATGGTACTAAAAAAAAAAAATTGTAACAAGGTTGTCAATACGGTACTTTCAGTCATCGATAGCTCTAAAGATCATATGAAAATGTGTTAAACCCTCGGAAAAACCTAATATAAAAGTATGGTAGCCTACTAAAATTTAATTTTCGTAACAAGGTTGTCAATACGGTACTTTCCCGTTATCAATGTACAGTACAATCAAAGCTGAAGATTGCAGAGTAAACACCATAGACTTCATAGACTTTTCTGTCGCCTTCGTATAATCAACAACCAATTTGTTTTTTTTATTTACTAAGGGATTAGTACTCAACCAGCGGGGGTGTGGGGGCAGCAGCCCCCACCCATAATACTAGGTTAGGTTAGGCTAATGTCTTCAAATCACTGTCTCAACATCGATCGATAGGCCTAATGGGGAAAATAGGTTTTCCCGAGATTTATAATTAATTACAAACACTATAGGCTATATTGATGCAAATATATATATATATTTTTTTTTTTTATAAACACTGAAAATTTGTGGTATTAAAATAAAAAAAAAATCCAAAAATCCCTATAGGCTAGAGGGCAGGTTTCCTTATTTTATTAAGTTTTTCATCGTAATTTCTTTATTTTAACCCCACATTTTCCCTGAACTTTATAGGCTAGCCCTCCCCACATGGCCTAGGCTAGTGGGGGCATTTAGATTGTTGGATAGGCCTAATTTGGTCAATACTAATTTCCACCGGTCCTTGGTATGAAAAAACACCGTATATCGTATATCGAAGACAAAATAGAAAAAATAAGGGTTATATTCAACGGCACTAGGCTAGTGCAGCGTTGAGAGAAACAATTTATTTGGGAAAATAGGCACCAATAGATTCACCATATTTTTCTCCATATACCGTAGGCTAGGCCTAGTCCGCATGGAGGATTTTCGCTGTCAAAAAATTGAATATAGCCTACCCACTTCACAGACAAATAGGCCTACACCAAAAATCTAAGTCAAAGCGGGGGTATGGGGGCAGCAGCCCCCACCTATAATACTAGGATAGGTTGGGTAAGGTAGTTAGGTTAGGCTAATGTCCTTTCAAAGGGGTATAGGCTAGTAAACACTAGGATAGCCTAGGCCTATACCCGGTCAGAGGTAAGAAGAAGAAGAGTCGGTCAATATTTACGAGTCGCACCACAGCTGGGATCTCATTTCTAATGGTAGTTTTGGGTTCCCATCATTCTATGTTTCATTGCTATAGCCTAGGCCTATACTTTTTATCCACCGGAATTTTTTGTTTTTCTTGGCTTAGATTTTTTTTTTTAGCATTAACCCCTTCCAGCCCGGGTGTCCTGTTAATAGGACACCACAAAAGAAAGGCAGGAGCCCGCAGTAAGCTTTCAAGCCTATTCAGCTTGGTCTGAACGCTGTGCGTCCGACGCATGTAAACAAAGCCGATCGTTGCGTCACCGCACCTCCGAAAACAAGGAGACGTCGGATCAATGTTATTGTTGTGACGTAAGACGAAATTAGTGTCTGAAAAGCTCCGATATTGTCAACATCGCGGAAAAATTCGCTCCACTGAAATCGTCATCACAACTGAACCAGTTGACTTACAGAGCTATACTCAATGCCAGTCTACAGATTGAAAACCGCACTACGTTTATAGATGCGTGGGAAATTTCTAGCAGTTAAAATTAAAAAAAATATGGTACCGGTAGCCTAGGCTTAGACGTTTTTCGGCCAGATCGCCCGGGTACGCCGCACTGTCAGTGTGAGGGGGTATGGACGTTTCGTCACTAGCCTACCCTGTTCGTCCCCAAAAACCCGTTTCGTCACCAAAATTCCAACCCGTTTCGTCACCACTATGTTTTTTAGTCCAAAAGGCATTATTTGCAGCTTGGTTCGAAACTCGTAAACCACTCCAATGTATATTCTTGCCCAGGATGTCACTAAAGTATGAACAAGACCGGAATGTAGCGAAATATATAGATACTTCCTCGGGACCGGGCTCCCGTGACCCCCTGAAGAGGAAATGTAGATACAATATTGCCACTTTATTTTAACATGCACTCTACACGTCAACCGAGAGTTCCTGCCGCATATCTGGGTTTACGCATATCATATCATTGAGACTTAGGCATCATAGTGTATTTAATTCCAGAATTAAGAGTTGCATTTATGCTTTAGAGTTCCTTGTCATTCAAACTCTTCGTATTTATCATTTTGGGAATCTACCATTTCCTCGTTTATTTACCAGTTACAATCATCCTGTGTTCTTATAAACTAATTAGACCTAGGCCTACATGTGTTCAAGCTAACCCATTTACCGTACTTTTAGGACGATTATTTTGTAAGAGGTTTATTCCGCCTCTTGATTTTATCTAATTTATCCTGAGTACGAGTGTCCCGCTGAACAACCCTCTGTATAATTTATATGTCTGTGTGCCTATCCAAGTGTTGTGAATAAAAACCATTGTACCTACCATCGTGTTTCTGTGCATTGTATGTCATCTGTTTGATGTAGATAGAGTTAAGGTCAGTCCTCTCCCAGTCGAGAGTAGCCTAGTAAGTTAGACGATTACTGCACAACTCCCAGAGCTGGGAAGTGTAACCAGAATATATACTGGGAGGCTCTTCGGCAGTACTTCTTTGATTTCCCATGGAATGATTTCTGCTTCCATGGCCGAGGACCCTCGGAGAGTGCTGAACGCATTACCGAGGTAATCCTATCGGGCATGGAAACATACATTCCATTCTCTTTCTCTCAGACTAATGCTAAAAAATCTTGATTTACTCACGCCTGTTCTACTGCTGTCCGCAATAAGGAGGAAGCATTCAAACGGTACCGACGCCTTAAAACTCAAGACTCTCATTCTTCATAATTATGTTTCTGCCCGGAATCAAGCCAAATCTGTTCTTCGACTTGCCAAACACTCTTTCATCAATAATAAATGCACTGAACTATCCAACTCTAGCTCTTCCCAAGCTTTCTGGCATCTAGCCAAAAACCTCTCCAACAATTTCTCTTCCTCGTCTTTCCCTCCCCTTTCCCACTCTGATGGCACAACCATCACTTCTTCCTCTGACAAAGCTAAACTCTTCGCTCAAACTTTTGCTAGAAACTCCACCTTGGATGATTCCGGTGCTATTCCTCCCTCTCCGCCCTCCTCTCTCTTACTTATGCCTAATATCCTAATCTCTTCTAAAGATGTACTTTCTACCCTCTCTGGGCTTAACACTAATAAGGCGTACGGTCCGGACGGTGTTCCTCCTGTTGTTCTCAAAAACTGTGCTTCCGTGCTGACTCCCTGCCTAGGCAAACTCTTTCGTCTCTGTCTATCCTCTAACGTCTTCCCTTCATGCTGGAAGTTTGCTCACATTCAACCTGTCCCAAAGAAGGGTGACCGCTCTCAACCCTCCAACTATCGTCCAATTGCTCTTATCTCTTGTCTTTCTAAAGTTTTTGAAACTATTCTTGCTTCCAAATTTCTTAAGCATTTCTCTTCTCATAATCTGCTCTCAGATCGCCAGTTCCTTAAGGGTCGCTCTACTGGTGATCTTCTTTCATATCTTACTAACTCTTGGTCATCCTCCTTTCGGGACTTCGGTGAGACTTTTTCTATTGCACTAGACATATCGAAAGCCTTCGATAGAGTCTGGCATAAATCTTTAATTTCTAAACTACCCTCCTTCGGTTTCTATCCCTCCATCTGTGCCTTTGTCTCTAATTTCCTTTCCGGCCGTTCCATAGCTGCGGTTGTGGACGGCCATTGTTCACTTCCTCACCCTATAAACTCCGGTGTTCCTCAGGGCTCTGTCCTATCTCCTATTCTCTTTCTAATTTTTATAAATGATCTCCTTAACTGTACCTTAATTCCCATCCATTCATACGCAGACGACTCAACCTTACACTACTCCATTAGTTTTTCAGAACGCCCCAGCCAGCAGTCCCTCAACGACAAACGTAATGAAGCCATAGAACTCTTAAATTCTGATCTAAATACTATTTCCAATTGGGGCAGAGAAAACCTTGTTAACTTTAATGCTTCCAAAACCCAATTTCTCCATCTATCTACCCGTCAGGATCTCCCAGCGGACTATCCCTTATTCTTCAACAATACAAAAATCAACCCTTCATCTTCTCTCAATATTCTTGGTGTCTCTTTTTCTTCTGCTCTCATTTGGAAGGACCATATTACCAGTCTTGCTAAGGCAGCCTCCCAGAAGCTGGGTGTGCTCAACCGCCTTAGGGGGTTCTTTTCCCCTGCACAGCTTCTTGCTGTACAGGGGCATAGTGCGCCCTTGTATTGAGTATTGTTCACATGTGTGGGGAGGTTGGTTCCTCTCACACCGCTCTCCTAGACAAAGTTGAAAGGAAGGCCTTTCGTATCATTAACTCCCGTCCACTCACCAACTCTCTGCAATCTCTCTCTCTCCGCCGCAATGTTGCATCTCTCTCGCTATTCTATCGCTACTATAATAATCAGTGTTCCTCAGAGCTATCCCAGTGCATACCACCTCCTTTACGTAGGGCACGTGGTACCCGTCTTGCAACTCAATCCCACCCCTACTCTGTGCAACTCTCCAACCCAAGAGTGAAACGTTACTCTCAAACTTTCTTCTACTCAACATCTGAGCTCTGGAACTCTCTCCCAGAATCAGTCTTTCCCTCTTCCTATGACTTAAATTGCTTCAAACTCTGTGTGTCCAGGCATTTTGGCTCGAACGTCCCTTGATTTTGGCCCTGTCACTCTTTCAACTATGGGGGAGGCACTCGCTATAGGCAGTTATGCCTTTTGCCGATAAATCTACAGTTATACTACCCCTATTTTGTCGCTATTCTGTTGGTACTAATGGGTTAATATTATTAGTAGTAGACTTAGTATGGTTTGATGATGCGCGGAAATGTATATTTGACTTGAAATAGATACATTGAAGTATTACAAACCTTCGCAAACTCATAAACAGGGAACGTGAGCAGGGTTTAGACCGTCGCGCACTCGTAAACAGGGAACGTGAGGGGGAGTTTAGACCGTCGCTATGACAGGTTACTTTTCGGTTAGGTTAGGTTAAGTTAGGTTAGGTTAGGCTAATGTTACAAATACTAAAATGCGACGGTCCTCGGTATTAAACAACACTGTATATCAAATAAAAAATAAAAAACAAAAACAAATTACCTGAAAAACTCGTATGTGGTTGGTGATAAATTTGTATCAAAATAAGTTTTTTTCCAGTTTCCGCGTCTGCTGAACCATCCAAAAACATGCTAAAAAGCGTGTTTTGAAGGGGGGAGGTGGTGGGGGGTAGTGGGAGAGGGGTAGTATAACTGTAGATTTACCCTTTTGCCTCCCTCAATCACATAGAAAGAAAAAAAAAAAAAAAAAAAACAAAAAAAAAAAAAAAAAAACTCGCTCCTCTAAAGCGTGGCATAACAGGTAGGCAGGGTGTCAAAGCAAATATATCTGGAGTGGGTAGCACTATTTTTCTGAAGTTGAGTAGCATTAGCCTATTGCACGGACGAATCGCGAGCGCCGTAGGCACGAGCTTTAGGGGGGTCCGGGGGTATGCCCCCCCGTAAAATTTGGACATTTTAAGGTGTCAGAGAGGCCATTTTGTGGCTTTTCTAGGCATTGAATTGGCTCAGATACACTGTAAAAAAATATATTATTTTCATGTTATCTATATTTTTTTTTGGAAATGACCTGTACTGAAATATTAAGGAAATATATTATGGTATGGGCTATCCTGGGACATACCGTATTTACTGGTAACAGTGCAGTACCGTATGTATATTATTGGGAAGGATGTAGTAATCGGGTATATCGCCAGCTTTGTTTACAATACTTGTACCGGTACGCTCGCTGTTACGTTCCCGTCTACAGTATTTTGACTGATTATTTGGCTGTTTATTTGCCACCTGCTGGCAATATAATATATGATAATGACAATAAGTCATGGGGGGGTTAGGACTGGGGGGAAAAGCCTCCTTCAGCCTATTATTCTATCTCACAAGTCAAAATAGATTGGACGGGAACGTGATCGCGAGCGTACAGAGTAATAAAAAAAAAGGGCATTACACCAAGATACTACATCCTTTCCAAACTTTTTTTGGATTGTTATGAACACAATATAATATGGATAGGGCCTATGAGTCATGAATGAATGAGATACTCTAGTGAAATCTGATACTGCATTTTTATTACCCTTATTTCTTTCCAATTATATACACCGAATACAGTGCCGGTATGTAAAAGAAAATAATATAAGTTCTACTTGTTCATACAGGTACCGGTATTTTTAACTTTTGTTTAATTTATACCACAGTGTGGCTTTCCAGAATAACTGATGATATAGCCATCTATAGGACTGTTGTGCAACAGTGCAAAGGGAATTAAGGGCCATGCTATAGAAATGGGGACCATAGGCCTAGATAATTAATATAATGTATCATAACACACATATTACTGAACAAAACCATATGGGGACCAATGGGGACCAATGGGGACCATAGGCCTAGATAATTAATATAATGTATCATAACACACATATTACTGAACAAAACCATATGGGGACCAATGGGGACCATAGGCCTAGATAATTAATATAATGTATCATAACACACATATTACTGAACAAAACCATATGGGGACCAATGGGGACCATAGGCCTAGATAATTAATATAATGTATCATAACACACATATTACTCAACAAAACCATATGGGGACCAATGGGGACCATAGGCCTAGATAATTAATATAATGTATCATAACACACATATTACTCAACAAAACCATATGGGGACCAATGGGGACCATAGGCCTAGATAATTAATATAATGTATCATAACACACATATTACTCAACAAAACCATATGGGGACCAATGGGGACCATAGGCCTAGATAATTAATATAATGTATCATAACACACATATTACTGAACAAAACCATATGGGGACCAATGGGGACCATAGGCCTAGATAATTAATATAATGTATCATAACACACATATTACTCAACAAAACCATATGGGGACCAATGGGGACCATAGGCCTAGATAATTAATATAATGTATCATAACACACATAATTATTACTCAACAAAAAACTGCAACAAGAACCTTTTTAAATAATTGGTGAACCCTATCCTACAATTAATAATAATAATAATAATAATAGTTCTTAAAGCTAGCGCATGCTAAGCTAGCTAAGGATAGCTCAATAAGGCCGATTAGGCGTATTTCCATTGGGGTCCTGTACTACTACCCCATCCCTTTGCTCATGAGGGATGGTAACGACTCAGTGCTTGTGAAAAATCTTTAATGCGCCGAGCGTGGGCGCGAACCCGGGCCTTCTGGGTGGAAGTCCGAGACGCTAGTCACTACACCAAGCGAGCCGCTTGGGGCTTGGGGTTTCAAATCGTAACGATAGCAGAGTCCAGTTATATTAGTCTATATTATTGCATGTGCAAGGATGAACTCAAGATGTATAGTTCTTATTGTGTATTTGCAAGTGATAAAACAGCCCAAACAATGCTATTTAGTGATAATTTTCTTGTCTTCCTTTTCATTCTTTCAAGTTTTCAAACCATATGGCTCTGGTTTGACACCCTGCTACTACAATACATAAAGAAGGATGAATCATGAAAGGGTCAAGCCTTAGTAATATTTTTCATTACAGAACTTGGTAAGACTAACGTTATCTCCATCAATCATACTTTGTGTAACATAATTACTGTAGCCTACAGTATAATTCAAGGATTCATTACATTATAGAATTAGCACAATATTAGTCAATGTTGTTCAATTACATATCGGTAGCCTACAAGTACAATTGACGGTTGCTATATAGGCAACTGTACTGCAATAATACATTACAAATAAAATAGCTACACTACTAGACTTCCGGTATCGTACCAGTGTAGGCCTACCAGCACAATGCACTTTAAAGTACCGTATATTATGAACTTCTTCCACAAATGAAGTATTTGTTTCAAATAGAAAAAAAAATATATATATATACTGTATAACCATAGGCCTATACTGCATTATATGAAGCATTGTTCATATTCAGAAGTCAAGGTAAGTACTGTACGACCTGTCCAGTAAGTAAGACAATTACTATTTAGTTGAATCTAAATAAATTCTTTCACATCACTACCGATATCTAGCTTATAGTAAAAAGCATATTTCAACCTAATGTCTTTTTATTATAGGCCTACCTCAGTACCTGTATACCGGTACCATATACAGTATACCCATTATTTTTATCCCTGCTATATCCAAGTTGGATCAATTAATGTGATGTACACGGTACACCCAATGTGGTTGATTGTGTTCTTATATTTCAAAACTCTATTTTATTAGGATAAGCGTTATATCCAAATAGTGATTTTGATAAGTTCTTTTGCATTTATCTTGTCCCAGTTTTGTTTCGTTTATAATGCAAGTCTTACCATTTCAGAAGGGTCAGAAAAGAAACATAATATTAAGCATATAAACGAATAGTAAATTATTGTTTAAAATAAAATTGAAATAAAGTCCCCATAGCAAATTTTAGGTGTTTAGGAGTTAGGCTATAATGATATGATTGATATCTATGTGTAATTCTGAAAGTTAGGGCTGAAAATTACCGGTATATGTATTAACGCTGTGAGTTATGGAAAAATACCAAAGTGAATATAAAAATTGGAGGAATTAGCCTAGCCTAGGTTATAACAAATAATAAATAAAATATAATAATATAAATATGAAATAATATGGAAAAAATGGTCAATATTTACGAGTCACACCACAGCTGGAATCTCATTTCTAAGGGTAGTTTTGGGTTCCTATCATTCTATGTTTCATTGCTATATACTTTTTATCCACCGGATTTTTTTTTTTTTTTTTTTTTTTGTATTTTTTTTTTTTAGCATTAACCTAACCTAAAAACCTAACCTAACCTAACCTAAATGTATTTGGGGGCTATTAGGTTAGGTTAGGTTAGGTTTTTTGGTTAGGTTAATGCTAAAAAAAAAAAAAAAAGCCAAGAAAAAAATATATTTTCCGGTGGATAAAAAGTATATAGCAATGAAGCATAGAATGATAGGAACCCAAAACTACCGTTAAAAATGAGATCCCAGCTGTGGTGTGACTCGTAAATATTGACCGAAAAAATTGTCAAATGTGATCATTTGGACTAAACTAAAAATTGCACCATTAATTTTGTATTCTTTGATATTGTAATGCCCTCGCAAAAATCCCGCAACCCCAATACTGTACTACCCGAGTTCACGTCTGGAATAGCGTAAAATAGTCGTTGATGGCGAAGTCTAATAAATCCATAACGTGAATCACCACGAGACTATCACCTGGTTCTTTCAATGAGAACTAAGGTTGCTATTTTATTGAACGTCCGCGGTAGTACAAGGGGTTAGCGCGAGGGTCTGGTTGACCTACTGAGAGAGGTCACTAACCCGGGTTACCTACTGAGGGAGGTACAGTAACTAACCCGGGTTCGAACCCCACACCAGGCATCTAAAAAACCTGGAGAGTTTTCGGGAGGGATAAAATTCCTCTAGGGTTCGAACCCCACGCCAGGCATCTCAAAACCTGGGGAGTTTTCGGAAGGGTTAAATTCCCTTCATTCACCCAGCATTTCAGATAGCCTATGCAGTGGTGTTTTAAGTTTTTGGTTATTTTAAACGACACTACTGCAGCGTTATTAGGCCTAGAAACAATTTATTAGGGAAATAGGGACCAATAGATTCACCATATTTTTTTCCATAGGCCTATTATCCGCCTATAGGCTAGTCCGCATGGAGGATTTTCGTTATCGACAAATTGAAAAAATACCCACTTCACAGACAAATACATTACACCAAAAATCTAAGTCAAAGATGTCAAACAGCGGGGGTGTGGGGGCGGCAGCGGCTCAGCCCCCACCCATAATACTAGGATAGGTTAGGTAAGGTTGTTAGGTTAGGCTAATGTCCTTTCAAAGGGGTATAGTAAACACTAGGATAGCCTATACCCAGTCAGAGGTAAGGGTAAGATTAGGAGTAGTGGGCGTACCACTACCAACATACAGCATAACTCATCTATAATACATTAACGATTAACCTAACCTAACCTAACCTAACCTAGTATTCATGTAGTACTTGGTTAGGTTAGGTTAGGTTAATGTTTTATAGATGATTTATGCTGTATGTCGGTAGTGGTACGCCCACTACTCCTAATCTTACCGAGGTAAGTCCTGCTGTAGTCTCCTTGAATGCTACCGGTACCGTGTTTTTTACTGTAGATAGGTAGGCAACTTTGCCTTTTGTCTCCTTCGTGCACAGACAAATTAAATAACTTACCAGTATAACTATGCAAGAAGGATTGCACCTACAGTATTGGCGTTTAGATTGCTCACCTCTAAATCTTGTCAATTATCAATATAGCCTACCTGTAGGCTAAAAGTAATTTTTTTGCTGTTGAAGTTTAGGCCTAGGCTAATGAAGGTAGGCCTACCTGTCATAAATTAATTTTGGTGTTTAGGCCTAGGCCTAGTATATATATTTTTTTTTTAAAGTTTGGACCATAGGAAATGGCTATGATTTTTGTTTTTTATTTAGCCTAGGCTAGGCCTAGGCTAGCCTACATCAAATAGGCTACCATGCCAAAGGAAAAATATTTACAAAATCAGTTTCATCGTCAGTGGCACTAAAACGGCAATTAACCAATAGGCCTAAGAAACCCTTCCTTCCATAAATGGTAACCTTATCTTTCTGTGACATGCAATTTCTGAGTAGGCCTATATATTGCGAAATATTGAAATCACGCGTTTTAGCCAAGCTGTGAAGAATCGAATCGTAGGCATATCATGACGGTTTCAGCTTAATTAGTGAATGACAGTGGTAGGAAACTAATAAACAATGGTCTACCATATAGTAGCTTACCTCTATGATCGCCAGATGCAGGCTCTTCTTATTAAAATGGATATATATTCACTATAAAATGGCTCCACAATCGAAATGAAATTTCGGATTCGGAAACCATCTTAAAACTATAGGTACAACGGGTTTACAAACAAATTGATATCAAACAATATAGACTTAGAGCATCAGTTTTTAGTCAATGATAGAATCGTATCCCTCTTGTATATATGTCGATTCTGTATATTACCAATACCATCCTCCTCTTATCATTATTTTGTTTCTCATTTATAATCATTATGATTATAATTGTATATATTTATAATTATTTGTATTTATTATTCATAATTTAATGATAAATAGGCCGAGTCTCTCTTCTTGGAATTACATTATGGCAACGACCCTGCACTGATTATGGAATTTATGGGATCAGGGTATCAAATATAGCATCGATCGTCACACAGTCGCGCTAGGTAGCGATGATATATTATATGAAAACATTATGGCCTACCAATAACTAAAAGCCACTGAAGCCTATCCATTGATATGTATTAGATATCTACTCGCCTATCATGATCATCCAGAATCTTAATCGCATAGTGTATGCGATTTAATTGACGTTTCTATGGAACCTCTGTTGGCTATATATGTAGGCCTATGTTCCAAATAAGTAGGCCACAACTTTTGGAACATTAACCTCTATAACTCACAAACTATTTGAGCAATTGAGTTAATATTTCTACCATTTGGGAAGGGTTAGCCAAGTGATAGGTGTTGGAATTCACAGTCCATTTGTTCAAGCCCTTTTCGAGTTCTAGAGGTTATAGGGTTCAAGATTTCAGGCCTACCTATTTGGAACAGGGTATAGTTCGCGAATTCATATCGATATATGTATATAGGCTAATGCTGTAGCCTAATGGAAAGGAATACAAGCTAACACACTGACATTATAAGTCTAGTCCTATAGCCTACAAACTATATAGGTGAGGTACATAATTATACCTTCTTAAATATAATTCCGGTCATATTCGCATGGTAAGTTTGATTCTTTTCCTTAAATGGTTCGACTGTGCTTCCTCATTCCGAGGTAGTCTTACAATTCAACACACGCACAATGTAAGTTACCGTACACAAAACAAATGTATGGTACAAGAATTATACTTTTATTTGGCCTATTGTGGAAACATATAACTTACCCTTTGCTAGTGCTTGTCCAGGTTGTTTTTCAATGTGTTGAGATTGGGGCTTGCAACAACATAAGCTGATAATGGGCCAATTAGCCTATAGTTCCATATGTCTAAGAACCATACCATTTGATAAAACTACGGTACTACTTAATTGAGACCTAGAACTTACCATCGCTGGAGTACGTAGGTCTATCGGAGGAAGAGATCGAGGTAACTGGCGCATTTGTAATAGGATAATGGGCTGTGGAGGCAAAAAGGGTAGGCCTACTACTCCTAGCCTTCATTAAATTGGTTTATTGATAATAAACCAGTTAAATTCCTCATTGACAAGTTGACAACATAGGCGTATCCCATTAACTTAATTAGCCTACACCTCTATTTCCTTTTACCTTCCGCAAGCAGCTAAATTTCTCCCTTATACTGTATGTTGAATATACATTAATTGAGAGCTATATATGTAACAATCCTTCAATCACCTCTTATACTGTATGTTGAATATACATTAATTGAGAGCTATATATGTAACAATCCTTCAATCACCTCTTCGTTCTTTTAGACTGAACTATCTCTTTAGTAGCACTATCTCGCGATCTGTTTTATAGTTACACCTTCCAGCTTAATTAACCCCTTCATTACCGGTGACGTCTATATTTGATTTTAGCTGTTTAGGCCTATAGACAATTTTATTCGGATTAGGATTTGGCAATTATCAGGCTACAAACTATCGGAATTAACCCCTTTTACTACTGCATATCCTTCCTAAGCTGCCTAAAATCGTCTAAATATAGCTGATAAAAAACATGCATCCCTGGTAGTGAAAGGGTTAATGGAACCACTTGCCTACTAATAAACGTACGTTTATTTCAATAACCAAACGTAGGTCTGTACAATAGCCTATAGTACCTATACGATATAATATTGTTAGGCGTTACAGATAAATGAGACAGACAGACAAATAAATTGTGCATTCAAATTCGTACAGTGTAAGCCTAAACCTACAGTATGTATAGTAAAGGCTGCATAATTGGTACAGTGTAAGCCTAAACCTACAGTATGTATAGTAAAGGCTGCATAATTGGTACAGTGTAAGCCTAAACCTACAGTATGTATAGTAAAGGCTGCATAATTGGGAAACAGCATCAAACCAAAGAGACAATTAAACGATGTGATTAAGACCAGACTGAAAAATAAGCAACATAGGCCTATATATATGCCTGAAAAGAAGGCTCACCAATATATAAGTGTATAATACACATTTATATCTTATCCATCCAAAACAAAATATAGAACAAAGGCTAGGCATAATTGCTCTAAGCAGCACATTGAACTACTCTAGACATATAAAAGAGGGACCAACCCCAAACAATTACTGTAATATTGGTATTTATCTGTTTTCTAATAAATCAACTGGAGTAGGTATGCTAAAAAAATGTTATATCTGCATCAATCGGATCTTTAACCTAGTGCTATTGCTCTAGCTGTAGCATATTCCGAACACGGCGCTCGATTTACACCTAGCCATAGTGCTACTAGGGTAGCACTAGGGAGTGTGGTGAACTAACGCGATCGATACCAACGATACAGTCACAGAAAAGATTTATATCTGAAAGTTTCATTGTCTGAAAAAGAGATAATTAAACACTATTCATCAAGATACTTCATTAAATGGTAAATACCAGTCCCTTATAAGCTGTGTGGTGACCATTTTTTGCTACGAATCATGCGGTATTCAGAATATCTTCCGATTTAATTTAGCAACTTTTGGAACGAATCTAGCAACAGTGGGAGAAAATCAGATAAGTTGATAACATTGTCAGTTCCCGCGCAACCAATATTTGTGGTGAAAATAGAGCTTCGGCTTACTCATATTTTGTTAATTGTGCCTTTAATATTCAGAATACTTGATTCCCAAGTATGCAGTGTTGAAAATAAGGAGTTATAGAATAATCTTACAGGGTGTTGGTGTTGTGTTGAGTCCAAATATTAGGCTGATAAGCATACATAGTTAGGGACTTTGCCTCTTTACTATCACTAAGGACTGTGGCTGCCCAATATGCAATAGCCTATCTCATTGGTATACCATATCTCATTCAACACTCAACACTATAGGCTGCTGGCATTGGCCTTAATGCTATCACAATCCAGTAATATTGCAGTGCACTAGGCCTACAGTTGCAACATCCAGAAAATTGAAATTGTAATTTCAACTGAACTGAACTCTACAGAGGACGAGGGAAAGGTACTGTATTGTATAGGCCTGCACATGGAAGATACTTGAAGGTAGGATATAGCCTAGCCTAGTACCAAACCCTCTCCCTGAAGAGAAAGGAGGCATCAAGAGCCAACGTCTGCCACGACTGGGTCTGGGGAGGACTTGCTATAGCCTAGGCGAATCCTATATTCGTCCTCCCAGCGTCACAGGACCCTCCTCTCTAGGCTACAAGCTTCCTGAACGTCGGTCAGAGCCTCCGAGGCTATTCAATAGTCTCCTAAAAGACATTCGTGACCTGACGGAACTGCATGGTGGAGGCATTCAAGAGGAGGCTGGACAAGTTCCTGGAGCGACTACCAGACGAGCCTCCCATTCCACACGGTACCTGCGAGGAGCTGGATCAATCAAACTCGATCCTCTACCAACTTCTGTAGCCTATACCCGGATCGAGGAGAGGTGTGGAGGCGGTGGACTACCAAGTTGAAGACACCTGTAGTCCCTGAAGTACCTGAACTACAACAAGGTAGAATAAGGTAAGGTAGGTCTTGGTCTAGGCCTACTTTACTTGGGTAAAATTGCTGTTTTGTCCACAGCCTAGCCTATTTTGTGGTGAAAATAGGCCTATTTTTGTCTATGCTATGGTATTCAAACGATTATAGGCCTAGCCTATATCTATTTCCTCTAGAAAATTTGTTAACCTAGGCTAACTTACCTGGTAAAATTGCTGGTTCGGTGCCACTGCCACAGCCTAATAGCCTATTTTGTGATGAAAATAAGCTGTTTTTCCTCTTACATTTCGAAAACCATTACGCCATCAAACAGTACAATAGGACCATAGGCCTACAGCTCAGCAGCTGTAGGTGTTCCTCCTGTTGTTCCTCCTGTTGTTCTCAAAAACTGTGCTTCCGTGCTGACTCCCTGCCTAGGCAAACTCTTTCGTCTCTGTCTATCCTCTAACGTCTTCCCTTCATGCTGGAAGTTTGCTCACATTCAACCTGTCCCAAAGAAGGGTGACCGCTCTCAACCCTCCAACTATCGTCCAATTGCTCTTATCTCTTGTCTTTCTAAAGTTTTTGAAACTATTCTTGCTTCCAAATTTCTTAAGCATTTCTCTTCTCATAATCTGCTCTCAGATCGCCAGTATGGCTTCCTTAAGGGTCGCTCTACTGGTGATCTTCTTTCATATCTTACTAACTCTTGGTCATCCTCCTTTCGGGACTTCGGTGAGACTTTTTCTATTGCACTAGACATATCGAAAGCCTTCGATAGAGTCTGGCATAAATCTTTAATTTCTAAACTACCCTCCTTCGGTTTCTATCCCTCCATCTGTGCCTTTGTCTCTAATTTCCTTTCCGGCCGTTCCATAGCTGCGGTTGTGGACGGCCATTGTTCACTTCCTCACCCTATAAACTCCGGTGTTCCTCAGGGCTCTGTCCTATCTCCTATTCTCTTTCTAATTTTTATAAATGATCTCCTTAACTGTACCTTAATTCCCATCCATTCATACGCAGACGACTCAACCTTACACTACTCCATTAGTTTTTCAGAACGCCCCAGCCAGCAATCCCTCAACGACAAACGTAATGAAGCCATAGAACTCTTAAATTCTGATCTAAATACTATTTCCAATTGGGGCAGAGAAAACCTTGTTAACTTTAATGCTTCCAAAACCCAATTTCTCCATCTATCTACCCGTCAGGATCTCCCAGCGGACTATCCCTTATTCTTCAACAATACAAAAATCAACCCTTCATCTTCTCTCAATATTCTTGGTGTCTCTTTTTCTTCTGCTCTCATTTGGAAGGACCATATTACCAGTCTTGCTAAGGCAGCCTCCCAGAAGCTGGGTGTGCTCAATCGCCTTAGGGGGTTCTTTTCCCCTGCACAGCTTCTTGCTCTGTACAGGGGCATAGTGCGCCCTTGTATTGAGTATTGTTCACATGTGTGGGGAGGTTCCTCTCACACCGCTCTCCTAGACAAAGTTGAAAGGAAGGCCTTTCGTATCATTAACTCCCGTCCACTCACCAACTCTCTGCAATCTCTCTCTCTCCGCCGCAATGTTGCATCTCTCTCGCTATTCTATCGCTACTATAATAATCAGTGTTCCTCAGAGCTATCCCAGTGCATACCACCTCCTTTACGTAGGGCACGTGGTACCCGTCTTGCAACTCAATCCCACCCCTACTCTGTGCAACTCTCCAACCCAAGAGTGAAACGTTACTCTCAAACTTTCTTCTACTCAACATCTGAGCTCTGGAACTCTCTCCCAGAATCAGTCTTTCCCTCTTCCTATGACTTAAATTGCTTCAAACTCCGTGTGTCCAGGCATTTTGGCTCAAACGTCCCTTGATTTTGGCCCTGTCACTCTTTCAACTATGGGGGAGGCACTCGCTATAGGCAGTTATGCCTTTTGCCTCCCTCAATCACATAGAAAAAAAAAAAAAAAAAAAAAAAAAGCTGGGAGAGTGTAGATAGCAGAGAAGGGGTGTTGTAGATAGAGGAAGATGTTGGAAATTTGGAATGGCTTTGGTACTGTATGTGTGTTAGTATAGTTAGTACTGGTATAGCCTAGGCTAGGAATGATTGTGATAATGTGGCTCTACTATTCTAGACTGGCAGCCTATCTGCTTTGACATTGCCACTGACCCACTGGGCACTAGCTTGCTTCTGGCACTTCCGCAGCGCCAGTGCCGCTGCCATAGTGACTGGCAGTGTCAGTGCAGCCTTTTATCACGGAAATATCACCCCTGCTAGCCTGATTAGGCCTATCTGTCATCAGAATGATCTGATATATTCTGAAAAATCTAGTATTTGCCTAAATTGAGTCCCGATTCCTTGTGACTGTAGAACTGTCGGATCCAAAACGACGAGCAAATTTTTTCTGTTTTGGGTAGCACTAGTTTTGAAGTTGAAGTTGAGTAGCACTACGATAATCGGCCTCGATTTACACCCTGCGATGCACTGCCTTTGGAGTCCTGCGTTGTTTATGAGGAGCTCAAGGAGGCTGTCCTGCGGGTATACGAACTACAACCCGAGACATATAGGTTAAAGTTCCGGGGTGTGACTAAGGGGCGAGACAGTACCTTCTTGGAGCACGCCCAGGACCTGTCCGACGCTATGGGAAACTGGCTCAGATCAGAGAAGACAACTACGTTTGATGAGATGAAACAGTTGATGCTTCTAGAGCAGTTTTATAAGTGTACGGGCGGCGACTTGACTTTAAACCTTAAAGAGAAGAACCCAAGAACTCTCGTAGAAGCAGCAGAGATGGCTGATCGTCGGTTGTCACTAATTCGGGGGTGCGGCTCTGCACAGAGAAACTATGTAGGCATTAAGGAGCGTTACCCTCCCCCTCCTCGGAATATGGACACACATAAATTTAAAAGCAATAACACCAAGACGATCACAAACCTAGCACCGCCCCGTTTAAGAAGGGTCAGGGGACTTTTACACCTCAGTATAAGTCCAAGGGGAAATTTGAGTGTTATCACTGTCACAAAGAGGGGCACATGGCAAAAGCTTGTCCGAGCAGACCTCCCACGGCGGCTGTGTCATTGGCTCGCAGCATTGGGGTGTTCCAGAAGTCTTCTGTGTTTGCTGGAGGCATAAGATCAGAGGATGGAGCACCGCCAGTGAAGAAGGATCCGGAAGGCTCGAACCCTGTCCGCGATGCCTTTTGCGACCATAGAGGGCATGGCTGCGTGAAGTGGGGGGGCAAGAAGCACTGGGTACAGCTTTTGCGTGACACAGGTGCCTCTCAGACACTCTTGAAGAATTTCACTGGTAGACCCATAAACGCGGCGCGGGTAGTTGTGGTGCAGGGAGTTAATGCAACTAGGTCATACCCGCTTGTTAGAATGGAGCTTGAAGTTGACGGTGAGACTCGCGAACTGGATGTGGGAATCGTGGAGAAATTGCCTGTTGGGGGCGTCGACCTCCTTCTCGGCAATGACTTTGCGGTGCCTGCTTCTAAGGTTTCACCCTTAGTCGTTGCCGAGGAGCCGGCCGACGTGAGTAGGGAGGAACAGGAGTGGGTTGAGAAGTGTCAGGTGCAACCAATGGCATGTGTTGTAACCAGATCTCTCGCATTCAGGCGTCACAGCCTAACCTTTAGGGGAGGTGTGGTGGAGTGGTCTTGCCACTGGCCTGGTAATCCAAAGGTCCCGGGTTCAAATCCCGATGTATCAATGGGAAGATATTATTGGGATGGAATTTGTGCTGTACCTGGTATCAGTGCTTACCACAAGCCCACCGAAACGTCAATAAAATACCCTCATTGTTCCCTGATTGAATAGCACTGTATGAATATTCCCATATTCAAAATATGCTATAGGGGCGCAATGCCTGGTGAGTTATCTGCTCAACAGGTGGCGTTGTGTGTGTGTAAGTGTGAGAGTCCGAGTGTAGTGGGTGAGACAGTGAAGCACAGGAACGAGGTGGCTTCAGAGATGGGGTCGTTTCGGGCCATGAGTGAGCACCGTGCCTCATGTGAAGGCAAGATGGCAGGTGCTCGTTGTACTCTACGTGCTTCACATGTCTCACTCCCTAGACTGGAACAAGACCTCACAGGCTTCAC